>JAHWFP010058650.1:53763-72007 GCA_023313725.1 Lithobius niger
ACCGCATGTAAAGAAACCACATTGAGGCAGCGAATCATTTGGATGGGGGCAAATGAAAATGAAGTACTCCACAACTACTCGTATCCTAGCCTGAGGGGAGAGGGATAAAAGGAAAAGCACCCCCCCCCCCCCATCAAGTGGGATTTCCAGAACTTCAACTCCATTTTGTAAGATTAACATGATACGATAATTTTTGATTTGAGTTGGTGCATTACAGACTAAAGCTTATTAACTTGACGTTTTAAAACCTACTATTTCTACTTTGCAGCGAGACCTTGATCCACTGTCCGACAACAGTCCGTATGTTCGCTGGCGCGATATGACTCTGCGCACGGAAACCAGAAGTTTGTGTTCAGAGAAAGTGACACGATTCCAGTACCGAAATGGAAGCGATGGTGTGACTTTCAAAGAGCACCAGTACACCCCTACTAACTCCAACTTCATTTACCTATTGGATTCCGGTGCCTAATTTTCTTTTTTTTTTGTAAAAGGACAGTATTGGATCACACATAACACCGCACCGGAAAAAAAAAATCAAGATGTACTTTCACATGACTAAATTACAGAATGAAATGGTGTAATTCCTGTAATATGTTTTCCTTTAAAGAAAGCAGCTGGACGTCTGGTATTGATTATGGATTCATGTGCGGTTGACAAAAAAAACTTAATACATGTACAATATAGTCAGCAGTAATGAAAAAGGTTGGGGAATGCTTGCACAAGTACTGCATAGTCATTTTTATCACCCTGATCATGTGTAGTAACAAAACACACGTAAGCACTGGTAAGACAGAAATCTCGTTTATCTTGTAGAGGTATGAAAATTATAACTTTAAAATAAAGGATTATCAAGCCAACAATAAGAACAGAGTCAGTCCTTTGTTGGCTTACTTTTCTTCTCAAGATTTAGTGCTCTTAACTAAAAGTGCATCGAATTATCAAGAGTTTACTTTAAAAAGTACACATGGTCCTAGCTGCGTACCTACTGCTACTTCGGTCTTACTCGATTCATCTAAAGCAGAACCTCGATTATCAGAACTGATACCAAAAATCTAATCGATACGAATAGCTAAGAAATTTTATTTGAGCAAAATTTTGACTTGGGGGAATTGTGCTTAAATCTACGAAACTAGGCTATAAACCAATTTTACATTTCTTCCACAAATGGATGAGGAACAAGCTTGGTTTCTTGTCTTTCTCTGAAAACAATGAAAATTGTTTTTCTTGAGAATGGGTGCTCAGATAATTGAGGATTTCAAACAAATATTGTAATATTGTAAATTAAAGTAAGCGGTTATTGGTTAAAATCGTCGTATCTCTCATGGATGCAACATCTGTGTCTGGGTTCAGATGGGTGAGATGGAGAGACCATGGCCAGTAAATTATCCGGCCTGACCATATAAATTAGCAATAACTATCGCTCCCAAACGACAAAGCGGTAACATGACAAATCACCGAATATGTGGTCATATCGTACAATCTAGTCACGTATGTGATTTTGCACACAAGATCCGGCCTGTAGTGTAGTACAACCATGGTTAAAGTTCATTTATGCTTCATTAAGCTGGCAATAAATACAATATAAATCCAAATCCAAATCTTGGCCTTAAAAAGTCGTGAACTAGAATAAGTAGTTTGCCTTATCAGGTAGTACAGAAATGACAAACCTATTAATGTTGAACATTAAATTTGTACTCCAGAATATCTCCCCAATTAATTTTTGCATTGTCTGTATAATGATGAAACTTCCTTAAGAGTTAAAAATCTTTGCTTCCTACCAACCAACATACCCAATGATAGCTGGATCCAGGAAGCTACTACCGATAAGGCCTAAAGGACGATGTACATCTTCACAAAGACAGTTGGCTTTATCGTCCGTGTCATCCCCTAAAGACCCTTATGAAACTTGTCACCTCATCCCCCACCTGAACACTGAGAAAGAATTTTTGACCAGTTCATTTCTGACACTGACGATCACAATGCCTCGTACTTTGCCAGCTAACATAACTTCGTCCGTTTACACGCATGAGCTGAAGTATGTTACCCCTGCGACACTCGTACAGCTACGTTCCTTTCTTTCCGATCATTCCAAATCTCTTCAGAACTTAACAGATGATCATTTTGCCAAGTTTAGAGCTAGTATTTCAACACCTACACTTACAGAAATTTTGCAGACCGTCAGTTTGAAACTCTCTCCGATTTTGGAAAAGTGCCAAGCACGATGCAGGTGAAAAGGAATTGTTTGAAATCTCATCGTCCTGCTTCGGATTCAGACTTTTCCAGCCCCTCTTCAGGAAAAAAAGGAAGAAACTGAAGAAAAAAAAACATGCCAACTCTTCCTCAAGCAAGAAAAAGCACCGTCATCGAAGACGCCAGTCTTCAGAAAAGACCGACGACTCGGCCCCTTCATGAAGCTCCATTGATCCCAGCTCCTGATGTGCCCATATCTGCACTTGTGCGTACACCCACACTCTCCACGCTTTTTGCAGCTCGTACAGTTTTGCTCTCGTCCTTAGCGTATTCTCTACTGACGAGCCCAAGAAGGGCGAACCAGTTTGCCTACAGATCTATGTGGGTGAGAGCAGCTTGATTTCAATTGAACTTGTGTTTTTACTTACATTTGCAACTTTGTACTGAAGAAAAACTTTCCCTGGATGCGTGGTATCTCGTGCTTTCGGAATAGAACATTTTTTTTTTATCGTTTTGAATAGCAGAACGCAACGAGCACATTCGATTGCCTTCAAGTTTTGAATGCCACACAAGATGGCGGCTGCACTAAAAGTAAACTCGAGACCCAAAATTGATTTGAATGGAGATTGTGGAGAAATTTGACAAAATTTTTCAGAAAACACGAAAAATCAGGAATTCCACAATACTTCATAGAAACGCACGAAGAAACACAACTCTTTGTACTCCTTTAGCCAGCTACCCCACCCAACTGAAATCCTAGGAAGTATACAATTTTAACAGCATGAACTTAGCCAGGAATCGTGGCAGCGTGGTAATATTAACGTACCAGGATATAAAAGGTGTGGATAAAACCCCATCATCCTTTCGGCAAATAAATATTGTTACAAATGCCAGTTTTTGTAGCTTCGAAACTGTTCGGCTGGCTATTCATTTCCTTAAAATTAAAAAGAGCTTGCTTGCACCTAGGGCTGTAAAAGCTAAGGCATCTAACAATCCTAATTACAACCTCGTCACCTTGTTTATATTAAGTCACCGTTTAATCTGGAACCATCAAACAAAAGTAAAAGACAAAAACCCTGTAGAAACCACATTATAAAATTCAAAATCTGAAACGATTTAATAAATATTTCAACAGGAAACTGAAAGGTAATAAAAATTATGCTTATTTACACAGGACTTGTACACAGAGAATGCAACCATTGTTGTAAGTCCAAATAGCTGGACGCATTCTTTTCATCCACACTTGTGACTTCATTTAGCAGATATACAATGTATTGCTGCTCGTCGGTTAACTTCAAATGAGCACTAAAGTTTATAAATAATGATGAAACACCTGCATCCATAATGATATATTTGTCTTGCAAGCTGAAGTGCACGTTTGCTGGCTTGACAGTTAAGCGTACGACTAACTAGAACTCGATTCAGCTTTTATTATGTTCTGCTCTTAATCTTCTCCTGTGACATCTTGGGCACTGCCTGTCTTTGCGTAGAAAACATTCAGTGTGGAAAACCCATGAACAATCTGAACAAACACTTGCAATGCTGTCAAAAGGAAACAAAATTTCCTCACTGTCGCACAATTCACAGATGAATCCCTGACCTCGGCAAATCTGAAAAGTAAAGGCAAGAATAAACCTTTGATGAACGTAACAGCTAACTAAAATTATGTTTAACTGGTAGTATGTTTGTGTTTTAGACATTCAATGCCGACAAGCATTAACTTAAGTGGTGCCAGTGAAAGGAGAGGCGAGTCATTAGCTACTTAAGTGCCAGTTGAACAGACCGGCAGAAGCTGTCACCAGGCCGGAATATTTTGGCATGGCTATATTCTGTTAGTTCCTAATTGTTACAGCACACATCGGTTCTTATTGTCGGCCACTGGCCCTTTCTTTGCTACAGTAGGAAGGAGAAGCCCGCTCGCCCTCTTGCTGAAGCTTCGTTTGTTTAATCCTGATCCCTAACAAATCCTCGTCAAGTCTGCTCCCAAGAGAAATATATATGGCCGTGCAAAAAAAAATTATTTGACTTATGGGCGAGGTTGCAAATTGAAGCACTAGGCAACCAGGCATTTTATTTTATTTTTTATTTTATTTAACTGCCCACATTTGTTTCACATGTACCTAGCTCAAACTGAAAGAGTATGCAGTCAGCCTACAAAAGTATAATAGTCTGCTAATATACTATTTATGTCGTCTAGTATTAAAAATATTTTAGTTTTTTTGCCAAATAACTTCCTAGTGGTTTGAGCTAGAGGTTTGAAATTTGCACCATTGAAAAGCTTGTTTCGAGCTAGAATGTCAATAACGGTCAAAATTCGGCGAGAATATGATTTTTAGCGGGTGTACCACGATTGAGATAAAAAATTTTGACCCGCAATATTTAAGACACCCGCATGCGCCCGTAAACCAAACAATTAACTTAGCATGGCCCATATAGATTCTTTCGGAAGTAACCATTATGATGGCTAGTTCGACCATCTTGATTTTTAGAAATCAAACTACAACTACTGTATTTAAATTTGTATTTAAATTTGTTTCATTATCAGTTTGTAGTGTCATGACGCTTCTCCCAACTAGCCTATCACAGCCAGTATGCCCTGTATTGAACAGAATTTTGATCGCGTGCCTAGACTCGCCCTAGAATTTTAAGATCTACATTCTGAGCTATTATCACATGAAAATCCGGCATTTAAAAAATTTGGTAAAGGTGGATACAGACAAAAATTGGACAAGTCAATGGCTGTAAACTGTCGTACCATAGTACAGTGCTCTAAATACTGTTCAAACCTCACTACTAACAGAATTCTTTTAATGGGTATCGGGCATGAATACGCGAGCTAAATTCAACACACTAGATTTATTGGCTACTTCCTAAATTTTGTGTCGAATAACATTTAAACTGGTAGTAACTCTTTACTGTTTCCGTTTTTATTCTAAACTTTAAATTACTGTTTTTTTTTTTGTATGTTCCTGTGTGGTTACTTTCAACAGTAATCGGTTTGTTTACTTTGGTGAAAACTCATGACAACAATGCAGCACCAAAGGGGTTCGTTGGAATGTGAATAACTGGTGTTTCGTGCGTTCAAATCTCTGGACTGCATGAGGAAGATAATTAGTAACAATTGACGAAAATTCGTAGGAGCTTTTAGTGTGAAATTTTGACTTTTGGTGCTGCGTTAAAATTTTGAGTAATGTTGTCAATGTCATTAGGATGCGCTTGCTTGCAACCCAACGGCACACTATAAGTTGCATTAATGGGAGTCGGAGAGTTTAAAAGAAACTGACTTGGGGAGCAGGAGAGTTATGTTTACATTTTGTTTTACACCCCGGCCATTTGCGAATTAAAATATTGATGTCGGCCCAGCTGCTAGTTTGGCCAGTGGCTTGGTGATCAACAAGGCCTAACTGAACATATTTTCACTTCTTGTTGGCAGAGCTTAACTTTCAAAATACCAACTTATAGATCACTTGAAATCATACCCATATCGCTAGGTAAACTGTTTAGCCCTTGTTTGGGCTCGTCAGTAGAGAATGATGAGAGCAGCTTGATTTCAGGTGATCCAACTGCCATTAATAGGCCTAAATGTGGGTTCCTAATATTCAATAGAATGGAGCACCAAAGAAGCAGTAATTTCTGCTTTTAGCTTGCCGAAACCAGTTTGGTTTTGTGCTTGTTAAATCATTTTATACACTTTTTGAAATTTTTTTGAGGCCCCTATTTGTTGATAGAATGTCATGTTTTGTTATTTTAAGTTTTAAGCTATTTCATTGGTGTTTAAAGCACATGGTTCGTACAGGTCCTTGAAACTCTGGTAATGTCCTCGAAAATAAACATACAGGCCTGGAAAAACGGTTGAAAAACTTAAAGGTACGTAAGTGCTGGAATTGTTCTGGAAATTCCTGGTAGAAAGCTCGCCGAAAACTACAATAGGCAATACAAAATTCGAAACAGGTGCAGTCAGCCAGTCACGTATCACAAGGTCGTATCTGAAACTTCCGGACGGACGGACATTTTAGCGGTTCAATTACATGCACTCAGCATCTTAATAAAGTGATGATTTACTCACCAGACAGTCTTCCTTAATGTGTTGTGAAAAGCGTGCATGGATACGATTAAGATACTCAAGAAGCTGTCCCGACTGGACGTCCATCAGATCTTGCATAGAGTACATGTCAGAGTTATCTACAAAATGCTGTCGCTCTATGAGTAACTTGAGGAGTTTATGTTTCAGGGCATTTTTACAGGCTAAGAAATATTTCTTCATTACTAGAATCTCCTCTCGTAGTTTCTGTACATTAAAAGAAAAAAAAACATTATTTTCTTGAGGTTAATGAAATGGAACCATTTTTCTTTCTCTTTTTTTGTCAATCTTATAAAAGAAAACAAACGAGGATTATGAAAGCTCATTAACAAACGTCACACTACAGTAAGGAATGTTTCCTGCAAATTGAAACAAATTTAACCTTCATAACAAAGCAACTGAAATATTGTGGTTTTTCCATACTGAAATTCCAAATATGAAGGGTGGTAACTCTTGAATCTCCTGCCTGCCCCCACCCACTCCTCTTGGATTTAACGAATTTTTTATAGTACCGATTTACCATTTTTTTCGGAATGTTACCAGAAGATGTGTAAGCCAATTGCACGAGGACCGAAATTGTAATGCAAAGTTCCCAAAACAATAAATGCGTCCTCTTCAGGAATCTGTGAAAGGACTGCTTATTTACAGGATTGCGTTTCTGACGATGTGTTTATGTTACGCAGGGGGTAACAGCTAATTTTTAGTAATTCAACCGGAATCATCCTTTTTCCCGTTTACTACACAAACAAGAGTTTTCTAATCTTCAATTGGTTAACAGAACTTGCCTCCATTTTCCTACACTCGTTGTTTATCTCAGGCCCTCAATGCGTTAATGAGCTTCGCGTAGCATTAGGCTTACTAGCAGTTGATACACATTTTCTACCACTACAGTACACCGTTTGGCCTTAACGAATGACCATTGCTGTTGCTCACTGCAATATATGCAAACCAAAGCAGTCAAGTTCATCACTACTTCAAAGTTGGCGAACTTTCTATGGCGTTAAATCTGTCACCTTCTCCAAACATTTTTCACATTAATTCAAAATATAATTCTTAATTTTTTATGTCCCAACGCTAAACATTTTTCAATATAGTTTTTGCCTCCTGAATAACTTGACCTGAAATATTAAGAACATTTTCACCTCTATCATGCAAGTGAGTGTAATACTAAGCTTCAACATGAAATTAAATTTTGAACGAATATTTGATAGAAAGCCTACTGGCTTATAGTGTCAAGTATTCTCTACTACTAGTTTTTATAGTCAAAGTGTGGTATGAGACAAGGTAACACCATGCCAAGATGTGTTTTGAATGTGAGAACTAACGGGGATTTCACCACTTCCAGCAGCAGCTTATTCCACAGGTTGCACACTCTGAAAGCAAATGACTTGTGTCGTATTGATGTATTCACAACCTTAACGCCGTTGTTTCTGGTCCTAGAATCGTAAGTGACAACGAGCCAAGATTTCTTAACCCTCTTAGGTGCGAGCATTGACTCGCTGAGAACAGTGCTCTGTGCAAGCATTTTTTTCATGCGCTTTTGGTGCAACGCATGCCGATACAAAAAATTCAATATCTCCTAATGTATACATTGAATTAAGTTCATTTTTTTTTTGTTTTGACCTTAAAACTTGTGGCCAGCATACTGTTATTTGTTTTATATCCTACTTGTGTTTAGAACTTTGCTAAAAATAAAAGTTATACACCAAAGATAAAATATGCATTATTTATTGCTGCCCCTTGACACTCTCGTTGCATTTTTCTCAGCATCAATGACATATTTTCAACAAGTTTCTTATAAAATCAAATAAGAATGAAACTATTGAGTTTTAGCATGATCTGAGGCTAGGCAGACAGTCTATAGCTTGAAATCCTTCAAAGTATGAAACCTTTCAAAACAAACTACCGGACACATCGGTTTGTTGCACTGTTTGCAATAAAATGTGGTTTGTTTTCTCTTTTTTTGTTCCCTGTTACTACAAACCACACAGTCAGGCTTGCTAGTTACATTTTGCCCCAGAAAATGCCTTTCAGTAAGACGCTGAGGCATGGCTTCACCACCTCTTGTTGGGCTTTTCAGTTCTATACCATCTAGTAAACTAGTAGCAAGACATTTTCTAAACTCCAAATGGTTTAGTTTTCCACCTAGTTCAGTGTACACAATGTAAGCATTTACAAGGCCAAGTTCACGCAAATGGTGCCATAATCTCATATACCACTTGCTTGAACGATGTGGGTAGCGGTAATAACTTATGAGCTGGTCAGATTTATCCACTCCTCCCATAAAGTTATTGTACTGATCAATGCAAAGTGGCTTAGAAATAGGCCTATAACCACCGGTACCTTGTCGAGATCTGATACGCTTTTCTACCATGTTAGTGTTGTGCACAGTAGATAAAACCGTCACAACACGTTTATCCTTCCAGCCACACAGCAGTTTGTTTCCATTTTTTCTGAAAATAATGGGGTTTTGTTCATTCACAGTTTTTTTTAGCAGTTTAGGCTTGAAATCTGGTGGTAGGCCTACCCTGTTGGATCGTATTGTGCCACAAGCACCAATATTCTTGGCCTCCAATGTTTCAAAAAGCTCAACACTGGTATAGAAATTGTCCACAAACAAAATATGCCCTTTATTTTCAATGGGTTTTACGAGATTTTCCACCACGTAGCTGCCTAAAGCTTTACCATGACGATCAGCGTCCGGAATATAAACTTCCCAACTATAGGTGTACCCAGATTTTGAGTCGCATAACACCCACGCACGAATTCCCCATTTGTGTGGCTTGTTTGGTATGTAAACTTTGAAGTACAACCTTCCTTTGAATCCAATCATACTTTCGTCGATTGCAACTTCCCTTTGTGGATAATAACATGACTGGAATATTTTATTTTGTAATTCTAAAAGGGGCCGAATTTTGAACAAGGGGTCATGGCCGGGTTGCCCTCTTGGTTGTCGTACATCATTATTGGCAAAGTGAAGCAGGGCAGTTATTTGTTTGAACCTACGTTGCGACATGATTTTTCTAAATCCAGGAGTTTCAAAAATCCAGTGGGTTGTCCAATGTTCCGTTACATCCGTACATTTTACTAACCCAGCTGCAGTGAGAATAGCAATAAATTTAATGATTTCTTCGTAAGTTACATCTTTCCATTTGGAAAAACGTGTTTCGTATGGCAGAAATTCATTTTTTTGCTTTATTTGCCGAGCGTAGACGTTCGTTTGTTCTACGATCAGGTTAATAAATTCCTTCGGAAAAAATTTCCAAAATACATCGATTGGCTGTGGAACTTCTTCTCCAAAAACCTGCCGTGAAGGTCCTGCACTTTTTGTAAATTTTGGAAGCCAATCTGCACTCCTTGTATCGTTATTATTTACGGGCGCTTCGTCCCATATCACCGGAGCGCGTTTACGTTGATTAGGCCTAGCGCGTTTACGAGAGCTGTGCGCCGATTCATCATCGCTATCATCATCGTCCGATTCGCTCACTTCGGGACTAGAAACTTCAAAATCAGAATTACCTAAGCCATTTTGAAACAGTCTCACGTTTTCTCTAGAAGCTGCTGCTTCTTCTAATGTTAAACCTTCAAAATCCGAGTCAGAATCTGCATCGGAATCCGAATCGAAACGAGGCTGCAAAGCGCTCGCGGCCGCCATTTTGCGTTGAGCAGGAAAGCGCGCCGGCTCGCGATCGTAGTACGTTCATTGTCTGGTCGTAGTAGACATTGTAAAATTCTATTGGCTGAAAAATAAGGCGCCAAAAATTTGACCAATGGTACAGAGCGATTCATTCATTCATTGGCTATGACGTTGCACAGTTGCTGCGTTGAAACGAAGCGTCTGATTGGCTCCTTGACTTCTCAAAGCAGGCCATATACGGCGGGCGACTGGAGTCGACAGCGCACGGGAGGAAAAATGCGCTCGCTGTCGACTGAAGTCGACGTTGCACGTAAGAGGGTTAAGTAGGTTAGTCGAGTCTTTTATAAGATCTCCGCGAGTACGTCGATAAGACAGAGTGATAATTCTGACTCGTCGAAACGTTCACTGTACAGTAGAGGTTGGATAAACCAGTGACCGACTTTGTAGCCAGTCTCTGGAGTCTTTCCACGAAACATCGTAGTCCCTATTGATTTATACATTTTGAAAACACTGCAGTACCTTCACTAAGCTCAGCTCCTCTACAAAGCTAAACAACATAGGATTAATATCCTGGATCCGTAGAACAGCTTTTTTCTTCATTAGCCTGAGGAACTGTTTTGAACCACGGCAAACCTGAAAAAGAAAGTGAAATTAATTGAACACAGACCTATAGTCATTAAGGACAGCTTCTATTACAATTCAAGTCTCCTTTCTGTTTCATACAGCTACAAAAATGCAGAGAGATTAATCCCCAATATAGGAAAACGTTGCATTACCTTTCTTTGTTCGAAGTCCCAATTATGCAACACTCTTGCTGGAATGACCGAGTAACTGTTCCAGTGGCAGTTAGGGCAATAATAACAGCCACTATAGTCACACAGCCGGGGCTCAACCCAGCTGTTTTCTGAAATAGAAAAAGAAATGACATTAAGACATCAAGCTAAAGCACTGCCCTGGTAATAAATAAAAACATTAGAGAACAACGAAATAGAAGATGCTTTCAGTAGGTGCTCTAAAACAGGCACAAAAGTGCAGACTGAGCCTCAAAACCAAACATACTACATGTATGTTAACAAGTATACTGATGCTGTATAAAACCAATATCAATCAGGACACAAACCACATTCTCATCCAAGGGTTAAATGCTAGAAGATTATAAACTACTGTCAATCGTGTATTAAAATGCCTGTGGGCTTGTGCAGTTAATTTGGTTAAAATAGGAGGGTGGGTGGGTGTCATAACTTATTTTCTAACCTTACTTCCGTCCAAGGAGCTGTAATAATTCTACTACGTGTATCTAATACAACTACATCAAATGTCAATCGTGGAGTTAATCAATATCACGACTCGCTCAAACACCGTAGCAAAAATCTAATACAAAATGCAAATTTGTACAGCAATCTAGAAAAAAAATGACATGCAATTTTTTCTGACGAATAAATTATTGAGTAAAAAGAATTTTCTAAAAAGTCCATGGATTTTTTTGTCATCTATTTCTTTATTTAAGTGATGTACCAGTAACCAGTTCGGCTTCACCTTTAGTTTGCTACCCAAGGTCGCCTGAGCATGACTGTAGATTCTGTACTTGCATGCCTAAGGCTATTTTGGCCGTTGCGTCAGGACCTCCGACTAAATACCGAAGGCAACAGCAGAACAAATGTGCCTATCTAAAAGGGAGGGATTAGCTTCTCCTTAACAGCCAACATGAACATGAATACGGTGATATGCCTCATTTAACAGAGTTGAGGCGCTGAACTGCGATGCTAATTTAATTCTGCATCACTAAAGCATATACTTGTGGCGCAAACTGCGATACCGTTCATTTCGAGTCCTTAAAATACTGTACTGAATTAACTGGAGCTAGTTCATGACGGCAACACTGAAGAATTGTTCACTGCGTTCGCTATCACCAACCAAGAAAAAGTGTATTTAACTAAAAGTTTAGCACTAGAGATGGGCTGAGAAACCGTTTGGATATGTTTGTTGCTAACAGGATACGGCCATGGCACAAGTACAAAAATGGTTCCTGAGAGACAGATTTGGTTACACTTGAATACGTCTAGCTGGTTTTCTGGAAGAATGTTAACAAAATGAAAATTATGATGATGCTAGTGTGTTCGCCAGAGAAACAAAGCATTCTAGACTAAAATCAACAAACCAAAATTTGTTAGTCAAGCAACAGACACGCATGCTAGGCGTCAAGCAACCTGCATACTACTGATTTTTGATAAGAAAACATTACCTGACGAAATTGGAATCCATCCACAAGTAAATGATCGTAATGGGAATGCTTGGGAAAGGAAAGGGGAACATAACATAACTGGCATCATCCACAAATTCAACATCAGAGGTAGCACTTTCAAATCAACAAATTGCACCATTACCAAAGAAAGATTCTTAAATGCAAAAACCGGTAAACGGCGTTGACAGTGATAATATTCAGACATATTAAATTATATGAAAACACTTATATCACCTCCAAGAATGTTCCAACAACCGTTCTCTTAAATTTTCGAGGAAGAAAACACCGTTCCTCTTCTTCAGAAGAACACACCACAGATTCTTAAAGATTAATTATTTACAGATTTTAATTATTGCATAATTACCCATGATTCACCATTTGTATATTCGTTTTGCTGTATAAATAAAATTCATATTACACCAACAATATGCAAATGATGAAAATTCTGATAGATGTGAGAGGAATGGTTTCGTTTCAATTAACTCCTGTTTATTATGGCTGTGCCAGTACTGAAAAGCATCGCTTAAACGTTACTGACAACAGTCAAAGTCTCGGCTACTCTTGTTCAATTGCTTAAGATTGTCATTTCAATTACCAAGATTCTTTACGGAATACTTAGCAAAAACCAAAAATATTTCGAATGAACCTTTTTTATTCTTTATTATTACTACACAGGTACAAAAATGTGTACAAATTAACAGCACTACTACACTTACTGTACTGCAGAAGTTTAGCATAAGATATGGGGTTTGCATAACAAACTAAAGAATAATTATAATTGGGAAAGTAAAATTAATATGTCTGCACCGACAGGTAACGGGTAAATTAATATAGATGTCAAATCGGTAACGGTAGCAGGAGAAACTTGATGTGTTCCAATTTTCATCCTGAGACACTATAATTTTAAGCATGGACAAAATAACAAGAGACACTTTATGATTTTCATTCGGAAAAGTACATCCGCAGTTATCTAATTAAAATACCAAGGAAATCTAATCGATATTATAATTCACTCGTCAGTTTTTATTTTCCACATAGAAATAAGGTCGGCATGTTTGCTGTGCCAGTTACAGTCGACCTAACTTTTGAACTAAGCCACGCAGTAATAATTCTGAAAGTAACACCGCAAACAGTTTTCTTGTCTACTTACTAACTCCTGAAAGATGATCATTAAATAGTTAAGGCTTGGATTTGTTGGCCTTGTAGGAATTGGAAGCCTTCTGCTTCTAATTCTAAGACTGCACTTTATTAAAAGCTTGGTTTTTCTGCCTGCAGTTGATCAGTGCGAACCAATATGCATGGCGTTTTATGGCATTATGAGTCGTGCGTACTTCATAAGAGTAGTGCTGGTTTTATTTAATAAACTTTCCATGAACACCTTTCTCGATAAGCGACGAAGACTTGCGTCTGCACAACCTTCGACATTCAAAAAATGTAAATCAACCTTTCCTTGCAATGCAATTGTGTGACTAGTCAATGCCTCTTTACTATTGTTGGAGTTTGTTAGTTCTCATACTGGGGTTAGTTAAGACAGACTCAGCATTAAGTAATCATCCATTCCAGCCACTATTAACTTGAATTATATCATTTTCAAGTAAATGAGCATGCGGGAAAATCAAAAAACCTCAGTAGACATCTACTTGCTATGGTCATGCAAAAGAGATATCTGCAAATATCCCTTTCACAAGCTGCTATCAAATCATCCACAAACCAGACCATTTGTTGCCTTACCTGGGTCCTGTGTTACATTGCATACAGGCAATTCTTGGTCATTTGTAGGGAAGAACTTATTTTTCTTTAGCAATTCCCATCCAAAAAGCTTCACATTAACTATCCACCACTGTACATCTAAAAGAAACAATCTGTCTTTGAAATTTTTCATATCGATACAGCCCAATTTTTTTCAAGTCTGGAAGCCATGGTATAATTGAAAATACTATGTGAGCCAATGATCAGTGCTGTCCCATGCTCCTCACCCCACTTGGAGCGCCCACTACTGTACGGTCCACTGAATGTTATCGAATGGACCATTTTTGTTGCACAGGATGCAAAAAGTGACTGCAAACAGGATGTTAAAATGGATGCAAATTTTCGTAAGCCAACGCCATCAATGGTTAAAACATTAAAAATGAGTGGCTGTTGCATGACTTCCATTGTTTGATTGATGCATGTGATCTTCTCCCTCATTTGTATACCACCTGTCCAAGTCAAGATCGTGTATCTGCTGCATTACGCAAAGGGTCTTGCAGCGTGCTACGCACAATACTGATAAGGAGTATGATAGCAATATTGCATATCTGTGCCCATGAGTAATTCATGTATTAAACATTCTCTTGCAGCACAATTAGCTTGTTCGCCTACATTATTGCTTTAAAAGAGTGAATCCTTCAGCTTCGCACAAAAACTTCAAACTATCCAAATATTTCCAGCAAAGTAGTTGTCGTCATTAGTAGCAATGCTTTCTGAAAATATCTGGTAAGTAAAATTGATAATAAACGTCTTGAAATGGATGAATCATTTATGAGTGAATCTGCCGGTAACTTTACTAGTATCAATACAGACAAAGGCATACTTAATGTAATGTAGTTTGATTTTAAATTTATGTTTCATAGTTGTTTGATCCTCAACAATTAAAAATAAACTACCGTAGCAAAAGTACGTGCGAGTTATTCATTCATGCTCCAAAGAGATTAGCATTTTAAACAGTAAGGAATTAAGAGTTTAGGTCTCTCACATTTTTTGACCCCAAGTGGTCCACAAGTGGCTTTTACCATCTTAATATTTCACGTTAAAACTGATTAACACTTGAAACTTAAAAAAAAAAAAAAAATAGTCAGTTCTCAGGCCCTGCCTGGTGACTTTTATTTCAGCAAAATAAAAAAGTGACCCGCAAAAGGTTACTTAGAGAAATTTCTGAGAGAGATGAGCTTTCTTGCATATACTGTACATAATTCAGGAAGCATTAGGTTTAGTTGCAGTTTGAAATAGTTCAGAAATTTATTACCACAATCTGAACAGAAAGACCAACTTTAGATACCAGGTTACCTAAGTTTCAAACAGAAATAAAAGATAAAAGCCTGGTCACCGGGTGACTTTTTGGGCTTGTAAAAAAATGGCCTTACTATTTTTTCTCCATGGTCTTACTATTCTTTTTGATTTCACGTTTTATTCACGTAGCAACTTTCTATTGTGTTTTCACAAAATCAAGCTCCTTGAGGAAAATCTGTCAACACTATTCTTGAAAAACACTCAACTAGGGATTTAAATTTTCTGTAAAAGTAGAACGAGATGAAATTTCCAGAACCATTTCCCAAAACAATTTGGAAAAACTAAATCTTTCCTATTTTTCCAGCAAGGACGTTTAGACACGTGTAAGAAAATCCAAATGAACTTCACAAACTTAGAATCTCTGACATTCAGGTGATACAGATCGATGCAGCAACAGCCCATAGAACAGGTCTTGGTAACCAACTCGAGAAGATGAAGGATTCAAAAGATGGCTCCAACCCTTCCAAAGTATCATTCTAAATGGAAGAGAGCAGCTAGTCTGTTGTAAGACCACAAAGCTTTACTGTTGGGTGATTATTACTTTACCCAAAATCTTTGCACAAATATTTCCTTACCAGCAACCCTACACTAAACCAAATGAATGGGAAAAATTCCACAAGTCATGAAAGTATTAACTGCTAGCTTACAGCCCGTCTGAAGACGGGTGACTTCATTTTGTAATAAACACAGACGCAAACCTATTTTATAATATCACTAAAATGATGTGGCCCTTTTTTTTTTTGATTTTGACTTACTATCTGCCCCCCCCCCCCCTTCCCACCACTCCACATTCTAACATTTAAAAAATTGCTTAGGTCTTTTTTTTATGCTGTATTTACCTAATCAATATGTGTGAAAAAAAGAATTTGTGCTGCGAATAGTACCAACCCACGACAACTCCAAAGTACCTAACGAGTACCTTTCGTTTTTTCGAGTCAAAGCTTTCGGTACAAATTTATCTCGCTTCCTTGCATCATGCCAGGAGGTTAAACGTCTTAGTACTGCTTTGTAAAAATAAAATTTAGTTGATGCTTAATCAAAGCACCTGGAGCAGAGCAGAGACGGCCACAGCTTCATTCCCAAATAACATTGTAACAGGAGTTCGTGGGAATATATGACATGGATATTCCCACGTTCTGTGGACATGTGTATGCCTTTATAAGCTCTTGCTAATACGTTTAATTATTAATCAATAAACTTACTGAACATAATGTGCGTCCTGCATTCAGCACAGCGATAATTCTGGCCAGCCAGGCCCAATTCCGGAGAGATGTCAGTTATATACATAGGGTTTTCTGCTACCTGGGAGTACACAAACAAATCAAAATTAAAGTAACATGCCTCCATGTTGAATTGCAGTACGAAGCAGTTTTGCAACATTAGTTTGAACCTACATAAATGATGCAAACGTTTTATTTCCTTTTTTCCCACGTATTTTGCTACATTCACTCAAACATACGTAATACTGCAAAAGCTATTTACATGCAGTATGCAAGAAAATAGGGAGAGGGTTATGCCTCAACAGTGTCAATACAGTTAACCCCATTATAATGATACCTTTTACAACAATACTACTTTTCAGGTTATTCAATATAGGTTATCAGCCATTCTCCGAGGAAGGCGGCTGATAACATTTTTATCACCCAACTTCACGATCTAAGTCCGACAACAAAGAACGAATCGTGCCGACGTTCTTTTGCTCAGAAAGCTTGACAACCCGACAGAAATGACAGGGGTATTCATCGTTGAGTTTTTGTTGCTTGAACGGTGATGGTCTTCTGAATCAAGCAACAATGATCTGGACACAAAATTTTTTTACTAGTAGTTGTTGTATGAAAGGGCTATACGTTGTTGAGTTTCTGCAGTATGACTGGTGACGGGGCACTTCGGAATTGAGTAACAATCCAGAAACATGAGCCTAGATATTGTCGGAGCAGGCGGGAACCAAGAGGAGGTGTGATACCCAATATCACTCCTCCTTTTACATCTCAGTTCTACACCCTGTTGTTGTTAAAGGAGGACTGAGATCGTGAAATTGGGTGATCAAGCAACAATGTACGCAACAATTATTTTTAATATACACCTAACATAACAAAACATAACATAACATTCTATTTCCAAACTCCCATGAGCTATTGTTATATTCACTGTAGTTACAATTTGTAAGGATAAAATCTTAAAAGAGAACAACACAGTGCAAATAGCTTTACACATATTACTAGCTAAATCTGGGGCATAGAGCGATAAAAAATTGATCTAGGAAAAGCTGCCGGTTCTCAGGCCCTGGCTGGGGACTTTTCTTGAGTATTAAAGTCGACTAAAGAAAAATTGGTAAGAGAGGTGAACTTTCTTTCATGTTATCCACCAAACATCAGGTGAAGTTGCAGTTTGAAATAGTACAGAAATTTACTACTACAATCTGAGCAGAAAAAAACAATTTAAGGCAGGTTACTTAGTTTCAAACAGAAATAACAAATAAAAATAAAAATAAAAGCCTGGCCACCAGTGACTTTTTGGATTGAAAAAAATGCCAGAGAACCAAAATGTTTTTATTGTCATAGCCTAATTTTGTTTTAAATCTCGGTTCCTGGGCATTTTTTTTTTTATTTACAACAATTACCCCATGACCAAGTTTTTATTTTTATTTCATAATTCCCTTTTTTGGCAACCCATACCCGAAAATGAACCATTACCGAGATAAAGGGTTTAACGGTTTAA
The DNA here is from genome assembly GCA_023313725.1 of Lithobius niger. Lineage (NCBI taxonomy): Eukaryota > Metazoa > Arthropoda > Chilopoda > Lithobiomorpha > Lithobiidae > Lithobius > Lithobius niger. The sequence goes on from JAHWFP010058650.1 coordinate 71,680, forward strand.
AAAAGCAAACCATTTTTTTTTTGGGGGGGGGGGGGGGATCTGAAAAAGAAACAAAAAAACTGGGTACAGGTTCACAGTGTTGAAGGTGCTTTGCAATGGTGCAAACTTTGGTCATGAGCTACACATTTGGGGGGAGCGACTGGTTTGAGGTCTGCTGGGGGCAAACTGATTTAAGGGTGTTGTTTCTGCCTTTACTAGGATAAAGGAAATGTGGTTAAAACAAAATGCATTTCTTGTTCATTTGGAGATCTGGGTAATTTGACGTGTTAATAAGAAATAACATCATAAGGGGGGGGGGGGGGGGGGGGGGGGGGGGGGGGGGGGGGGG
>JAHWFP010058651.1:0-25187 GCA_023313725.1 Lithobius niger
ATGTCAGGATGAGGTCCCCTCTCACTCGTCGATATTCTAGAGTTGGAGGCTTCAGCGCTGCAAGACGGCTTGAATAAGAAGTGTTCTTGAGCCCCGCGACAAGCTTTGTGGCACGTCTCTGGACACGTTCCAACTTATCGCGGTCTTCTTCGAGGCGGACCCACCAAGCCTGGCCCGCGTACTCCAAGATACTGCGTACCTTACTGCGGTAAAGCAGAAGAAATGTCTTTCTGGTAAGGGCCGAGAATGTGGTCCGAATGATGGCAAGGGCCCCGTAAGCCTTCGTAGTCACCATTTGAATGTGAGCAGAGAACCTCAAGTCGCGATCAATGATCACTCCCAGGTCCCGTTGAAGTTCCCTTTCTGGGAAGGCAATTCCAGGTCCCAAGTTATAGTTTGCCTTGTGGTGCTGAACGCCAAACTTCACAACGCCACACTTGTCTTCATTTAGGTCCATGTTCATGGATTTAGTCCAGGACACCATACTGGAAATATTGGCCTGTAGTTCAGCTGTACTTACTGGGTCATCAGAGATAGCAAAGATTTTAGTATCGTCAAGGAAAACACAGTTATCTTTGTCGAGATGTACAAACAAGGTGTTCATAAAAAGAATGAAGAAGAGTGGGCCAAGCACACTGCCCTGTGGGACTCCACTGTGTACTTTAACTTCGGCAGAGAGAAACCCCTCCACACTACATCTCTGGTGTCTTTCAGAGAGGAAATCAGAGAGCCACCCAAGAAGTGCACCTGAAAAACCAGCATCACGAAGGACGTCCAGAAGTGTGACATGCGGCAAAGTGTCAAATGCCTTGGCAAGGTCAAAGTAGGCTGCATCCGCTTGAAGTTTATTGTCGAGCCATTCGGTAATTTTATCGAGGAAGTGGATAAGATTGTGCGTTGTAGATCTGCCGGGGAGACCGCCGTACTGATTTTGATGGATGATGTTGTTTTCGATTGCAAAGTTTAACATGGTGTTAAAAACAATCTTTTCCATGATTTTGCAGGGAATACTGGTAAGACTGATCGGGCGGTAGTTCTTCGCAGATGATCTAGATCCACCTTTGTGGATAGGCGTGACGTGCGCAAGTTTCCAGGCCGTGGGGACAGTGCCTTCAGTCATGGACTTGGTATAAAGTTGCGCTAAGGCAGGACTAATGGTTGGGCCAAGTTCTTTAAGGGTCAGAGGATGGAGGTTGTTTGGTCCAGGTGCAGAATGTATGTTAAGAGACTGCAGCAATTCGAGGATGTCAGAGGTATCAAAACTGACCACACTAAGGGTATTTGCTACTCTTTGAACTGTGCCAAGAGCAGGTTTGTTTGCAGGACTGGTCCTTTTGAAGACAGACCCAAAGTAACGGTTCAGTTCGTTTGCCTTTGCTAAAGGACCAGAGACAATGTCACCATGGGTGTTTTTCAGGGGACCCACAGGGACATGACGGGGCTTTCTCCTGTTGACATAGTCCCAGAATTTCTTTGGATTGGAAGATGCAGCGCTAGCAAGTTCTTGCTCATACACAGTGCGAGACTTCCGGATAAGAGCGGTGGCAGTGTTGCGTGTCACCTTGTAGTGTTCGTAATCAGCAATGCAGCGGGTCTCAGTGTAGGAGTCCCAGCTTTTTTTCTTCTGATTAAGAGCATCTCTAACAGTTTTGGTAACCCAGGGGTGGTGGCTCTTCTTCTTTCCTCTCTGCTTCACAGTAGGAGAAAACTCGAGAGTGGATTGATTGATGGCGTGGTGCAGAAGGGTCCAAGCATCTTCGGTGTTTAAGGTAGTCATGGCGTCAGTAAGATTAGCCTCCGTCACTGCTCTCCTAATATTGTTGAAATCAGCTCGGTGAATGTTCGACCGTGTCCTGGTTGGGGTTGGTGCCTGTTCACCGGAAATCCAAATAAGTGTAGGTGCATGGTCACTGTTCCCAAGAGGATGGGAAAGGGCAACGTCGCAAATGGCACTGGACGTACATGTGGTAAGTACAAGATCCAAGATGTTTGGCATTTGTCCGTGACGTAACCGGGTGGGTTCATGGACATGCTGTGTGAGATTTCTGCTGGTGTAGGCATCAATGAAGGCAACCTCAACAGCAGTGAGGTGCTGGTCTTCCTCTTCCGTCCATTTGAGGTTTGGCAGGTTGAAATCGCCTACAAGGATAATACTATCACCATACTTATCAAATATGGATTTAATGGCATTAATGAAGGAATTATTGTTGTCGATAGAACTGTTTGGTGACCTATAAAGGCAGGCAATGGCGGAGACATGGTGTCCAGGGGTCCCAGTTTCAATAAGGAGGAGATCATCAAATGTCTTTGGAGCCACCACAAGGTTGTAGTCCACGCTGTGGTGAATGAAACTAATGATCCCTCTAGTTTGGCCTTGGAGAGGGTTGAAGACAGTATGATAGTTTCCGAGTTTGATAGGCTCGATTTCGCGGAAGTTATTCACAGTCTTGGATTTTGCTTCAGTAATAAAGACTACTGCAGGTTGGTGAGTATGGAGCAGAGATTCAAGTTCGTCAAGTTTGTTAGCAAGTGAATCGGCATTTGCATGTACAAGCAGGGTGGGAGAGTAGATGGGGACAGGTGCAGGAGATGGGGGACAAGGCTAGTTGTGGGTATGGATGGGCGTCATGTGGTGGGACAGAGCATGGAATGATTGGATGGGAGGGCAGGTTTGGGTGGAATAGGAGGAGGGGATTTGGGGGATGAAGGGACAAGAAGGCTGGGCAACGTTATGCTGGGGAAAGAAGAACACATGTTAGTTTGAATTGCTGGACGTTTGGGGGGGACCTGGGTGGGGGGATGATAAGGTTGTGGAATATTGCTTTCATTAATTTTGCGGGTGGTGGTTGGCGTTTCGGAATAAACCTTTCCGTCACTTTCACATGATAGCTTCTCTGGCGAAGCAGGGAAAACACAATGCCAGTAGGCCAGTTCTCTGGTCTAAGAAAACATTCGTAAGCAGCAGTAGAGACTTCCATAAAAAAAGAAGAATAGAATCCTTCGTGCTTGGATGGTACCGTTCAGAATTATGGAATTTGTAAACGATGTTATCATTCGTATTGTTCATTTTTTGGATCCATTAAAAGTCGTTCGCGCACGTGAACAATCTAAGACCATGGTTCCTAAGAACGAATAACCAATCTGTTCCTTTTTAACGGACCTACCGATTTGGATTTATCGGAGCAGCTTAACGGTACCTTGACGGAAGCTGAAATAAAATTACAACAATACATAACAAAACTTTTGGAAGATCCGACAGACCATTTATCGGAGATGCAACCACCAACGTTTACGCCTTCCGATCTTGACGATGCAGCTAGCGGTTCAGAAACAAGCTCAACCAAGAAACGCAAATGCGTCGAGCCAAAATCGGCCGCTCATTTACAAAATAAATACCGTAAAATAGATTACGAACTAAATAAACAAAGAATGCTTGGATCTACGCATGGTTATAATACCCGTAGCAGTAAAACTACCACAGAAATCAGACTGCGTCGGCAGTTGGAAGAGGTAAAAGTTGAGGATGAGTAATTCTTTGCGTATCCAACGGAGAACAAAGAAAACATAGCGTCACCTGAAGGAGCGTTCACGCGCTCTGCACGCGGGGACCCTAGTGATAAAAACGGAAGTTCTTTTCCGAAACCAAAGCATGATTGCTAGACCAGTCACCTACGTATTTCGATTCTCACAGTACATGATACCGAACAAGTTTACATCGCATAAATACATGAAAATAGCTTAAGTCTATTATGTTTCAGGATGTAATGTAAAATAACTTTTAAAACGGAAACTCGTAGCTTGTTTTAGAAAATACTATTATTTGAAAATAAGAAAAAAAAATACAAACAAATAATACGAAAATGAAAATATACGTAAACACGTATAAACATGACATACAAAACGAAAATCAATAAATATTTACAACATGATATAAACAAATAATGAAACGTAAAGCGAACATGAAAATATCTACAAAACATGGCAAAATCACAGAAAAAAATTAACGTAATGTTAATTAAAATTAAAGTATTTACAAACAGGTTATGCAAAAATTTTGCAACAAAACATAAAAAAAAATAATAAAACATAGAAAATTGTAACATTGATTTAAGTAAAATAATTACAAAAAATGATAGGACATGGAAATTGGCAAAATAAAAATGTAACCCACATAACCATGTCGTAACAATAAGTGACAGTAGAATAGAAATTTAAAATTATCAAATGAAGGAAAATTCAAGAAAATTAAAACAATTGAATGAATGAAATTTAAGAAATATAAATTTAGTAATTTTGACCAGGAAAATGAAATTGAAAGAAAGTTTAGTAACTGAAAAACAATTTGGATGAAAAGGTAAATCTCTACGGTAAACTACGGTTACGAACACTAATATTAAAAAAAAATGTTGCAAAACAGAAAAAAAATCGAAATATAGACACACGCTAGTGTGTCGCGCCAAGTTAGGCAACAAACATCAAATCAATTCAATTGTCGAGGTTGTAAACCATTGTAGCGTGACGCCATTTCGTCAGTGTCTTATATCTTGAAGCATAGTTGGGCACATTTCAGGTACTTATGGAAAAATAATCATGCGGTACAAAAGCTTAAATTGTGTTGAAATCAAGAGCAATGACCCACCTGACAAAAATTAACTCGTGTTTGAATGCCAGCTATGCTGCTTTCAATGCAAAATCTGCTCCTCAATAACGTTGAAAATGTGTTACTAGCTAGCTAGTCCGCTCATCCCCATGTTAAATACCATAGGATGATTATTCATCGATTCTGAGATAACGGGAAGGCCTCCAGCTATGAAATTGGACGAATGGCTGCACTACAATACGAACTGCATACCTTTTATGGTTTAGAGCCTGGGGGCTTAACAGGGAGGGCGTGGGAGGGCGCGTAAGTACGAATATATTGTTATAACCATTATCAGTATTGTCGGCATCGTCTCTCATTGCACGGCCAAAGTTCCGACAATGAGAACGTGTGTACTGATGTACGTGCCTACGCACACACTCGTGTATCAAAATAAATCTAAACAACGTTGCAAAGAAATTGTATTTACGTCCAATTCACGAAAAATAAACCAAGTGTAAAAAAAAAAAGCAAAATAAATAAAGCCAAAAACTGGTGAGGGCCACCAAGTTGAGAGTGGTTCGGCCCTTCAAAGGGGTGATATCAACACACCAAAACTTTCACCAATTAATCGCACCGAATAATACTTTGAACGTTAAATGAAAACTTGAATATTGCTACCGAAAGTAGCAATGTTCTAGTTTTCATTTAACCTTCGAATTATTAAGCGGTGTGATTAACTTGGCGAATGTTTTGGTGTATTGATATCACTCCTTTGAAGGGCCGAACCATTAAGAACTTGGCGGCCTCTTTTACCAGTTTTGGTTTTTGAAATGATAAAAATATACAGCAACAAACAATTCCAGGGTTCTGGTAATTAAATAAAGCAAAATTGCAACATAAATGAAAATTAGTCAAAAGAAATAAAATAAAACATTGAACATTGGAAATGCATATAAACAATTCCTGAAACGAAATGGTCAAAAATTAAAACATTGTACAATCACAGATTTAAGAAGTATAAAATGAATCATGATAAAATGATGAAAATGGAACAGAAAATAAACTCGGACAATAGAAAAGATTTTACGAACACGGAAATTTAATTTTGTTGAAATTTAAGATTTCATTTAGAAAGTTAAGAAATTAATAAAAAGTTTAATTTGGAAGAACTTTCAGAAATCTATGATCATGAAAACATGACATATCCCTTAACCGATATAATAAAATAGAAAAAAAAAGTAAATTAAAATATATACAGTTATATACAACCCTGATAACAGGGCAGTAAAAATCAAACTCGACCACACCGCTCATATGTAGTGGGCAGTCGAGAAAAAATCATCGCCGCTGTCGCTATCCAGGTCATCTTAAATAAAGAAAATTGAACGACAAAGATTACATTTCAATTCATAAAATTATGAAGGCATGTGAAATGTAAGTATCAATTTTCGCATATAGCGATTCATGGCATTTACCTTAAATTCTCTCATGTTCATAAGAACAATATGGAGGAGAAATCACTGTAAAATTGTATACGAGATTATGATGTTCAAGCTCATGAAAATAGCTGGAACATGTTCTTTTCCAGACATAACTGTTATAATTGTATGAAAATTTTGCGAGTGATACTATACACCCCCCACCCCAGTTGAAAGGAACTTATTAAATATCCAAATTAAAATGAAACAAGCAAAATACCTTATTGCATCAAAACTATAGGTTACGACTACCTTTTCAAAACAATTATTTAGAGTTCGAACGTGCAGCGGAAATTTATTTTTCCTACGCGCAGAGAGCCTAATCTACTTTAGCACTTACTTCGCGCTACCGCACTCATTGCGGCTAATAGTTCAAAACCAAGGAATTTGTAAAGAAATATTCCCAATATTTACCGGATGGTTACCGGACATTCAAAATTAACGTTTATATCGTTTAAACTTATACGTACTATACAAACTTGTACGGTAAATAAATGGTACAAAGATTTTAAATATCACACCCCCCCCACCCCCCCCCCCCCCCCTTTACTGAAAATTTTCAGAACTTTCGTTTCTCTTGCACTCTAGTTATTCTAGATAGCATATTATTCTTGAAACGGAAACGGTGCCACATAAATAAATAATAGCCTATATAGAAGTCCAGTGTCATCAACGTCGTTCGGACCACCTAGCCAAATTAAATTTATTGCACAAATAAATAAAATATCACTCCATGGCAAGGATTCCCTTTCACGAATGAGACAAATGATGATCAAATCATTTAAGGACATTCATTTCTTAAAATCTAAGAAAGAAACAGATGAAGGTCCTAGGCAGATGCTACTTTAATTATTTTAAAGGCATAAAAATATCAAAAAGTTAGGAAACGGAAGTTGGACAAACTATACATAGCTATGCTATACTGTTTAATTTTACATCCATAAGGATATGAATTATAAACTTAAAATTGATAATAGTAATAATCAATAGTGCATTTTCACATCTGTAAAGAGGTGAATTATAAAACATAAAAATGCAGTCTCATTTATTTTAACCTAGTTCGTATAAATTCCTCTTCCATTGTTTATATAGTTATCATCACATTGTGATTAAAACAACAGATAAATAAATTGACATAGAATTTACATCACTTCACGTAAATGAAACTTACCAAAGGGCCTAGAATTCATAGAGCCCATACCGGTAAAATCGGAAATATACACCTTGCTTCAAAGTAACTTGATTTTACTTTTGAGAACCATTGATTTAAAGTTAAAACACTTTTGAAAAAAACGACATATTTTTTTGCTCAAGAAGCAATAATGTATTTTCAAATGCATACATCGCATTAGATTTTTTTAAAGACGTATTACAGTTAATAAGTAAGCTCGAATCGCATAATATTGTGATAAGATTTAAATGAGCTTTTGGAAGTTGTTTAAAAAGAAATATTTTGCATAAACAAATTTGATATTATCATTTCCACTTCCAGAAAATCAAAAAGTAATATTTACTAACCAGTATATTAATAAAAGTTAAATTTAACATCACATGATGAAAATTTTGATACGAAAATAAAATTTTAAATGACAAATAAGAAATTGCTTACCATATTGTCCATCGTGGCAGACGGGACAGTCACGCCTGCAGGGTCCGGGTCGGAGACATTGCTGAACTCTGCTCCCCGAGGCACCAACATTTACCGTACCCAGAGCATTACGGTCTTGCGTGGGAGCAATCCGGCCCACGGCTGGAAGAGGCGGCAGCTCTTCAAGGAGGCAATTAGTGAACTAATTCCACCAGGTCGGCCGGCAAACCCTCAGGAGGAGAATCTATGTCCTGTTGCCGAAGAATTTCTTGGTGTTGGGTCAAGGCTCGATGAACATTTTGTTGGAGGAAGAACACGTTTTCCGAGTTCACGGCCCTCCAAAAGTACGCCGAAAACTGTTCAGTTCCCTCTGGGAACAAGGGAAACGCCACATACCGGCAGTGAAGACAACACCTAGCATTTATAGGGTTACACCCTAAATAGTGGGAGCTCAAACGAAGTTGTTGAGCTCGGGCGGATTCTTCAGGAGGTGTGTCGTCAACGAATGTTTTGTCGAGGTTCCTCAATGATCATTTCCATGTAATCTCATGACATAGTACATCAGATCTTCGGCTGGCAACATCGCGGCAAAAGGTATTTCCGCCGTAGTCCGATGTGGACATTCCGTAAATAATGTGGGAGGTTTTTCACAGTAGTGATAGTATCCAGATATACATATAGGAGCAGTATGTTAAGGGACAACATTTTCAAAAAGTCTTTGATGCAGCGAGGCATGTTCTCCACCGCGCTTCTCTCCTTCTTCTTTTGTGGTGGATCCATTGGAAAAGATGGGGAGCGAAAAGCGAAAGTGAACTAACAAGTGGAAGTACACAACTTCGTGTGCGGGAAAGTCACCGATTTTTCCCAGGTCCAAAATATTGTGACCCAAAAACGGATATTGGCAAAACCAATGGGTGCAAAGTTCAGGCTTGACATCACGAAAAGGGGCCGTCTCTTTTTCTTAGGAACCTAGCTCACCCCCTCTGCTCATATAGTGACCAACAGCTAATGTTTACATGGCCTCGACCAGGCCGCATTTTGAGGTCAGGTCAAGCCAGCATGGCCCAGAGCCGTGCCCCCAACCCTTTCAACCCACCGACCACTTCCGTTTATTGCCCACCCCCTTCCCTCAGTAGAGAGAGTAACCATACTCAATTACACTCATCAGCAAGTGAAAGGGATGGTCAATGTAGGTCAGGACGACTCACCCTTGACCATGGCAACAGTTGCTACCCACCAACAAAAAAAGAAAGCTAAACTTAGCGAGCTCACTCCATAGTGGGAAAATACAGAATTATTCTTTAAAAAAAAACAGAAAATAAAAGTCTGAAACATTATTTCAATGAAATAAAATATATAAATGTCACTATTGAATACAAAAGTGTAAATAATTGTGATATGTTTTCAGATAACATAGAAATATGAGTAAATGTAACATAACTGATGTAGTCCAAAAACTCATGTATTTTCAGAAAATTGTGCAACATACAGTGAATTGCGGTAAAGTGTCAGGATGGCAGATAAATGGAGAAAGAGGCTAAAACATAGAACAGGGATCATTCCACCATGATCCAGTACTAACGAATAAAAAGGTAAGTGATCCCTAGCCTTGTGATGAAAACATCTATGTACATTATACACCCTTCCCCTCCTTGCCACGACACACATAAATTAATTTCCATTACCATGCAAAATTAAAATATAGAAATTTTCATAGGTTAATGGGGTAACATGGCAGAGCTCAATTAATTTGGAAAACATTCCTTTTGCTCATTGTAAAGTTCAATCAATTTTGAAAAACATTGCTGTTACACATTGTAAAGCTTAGTTAACTTAGGGAAAAAAAGTTGATATTACTCATTGTAAAACCTACTAACGTGGAAAACATTGCTGTTACCTACGGTAAGGCACCCTTAACGTTAATTGTATAAAATGGTTCGCTATGTGAATCCAATTTGATAAAGGGTGAGGTACGCGTAAGACCTGGAACGCCAGAAGTAAGTTCAATTTAATGGTTACACTAAGTTTCAATGTACCTCACACGTAAGTTCCTAAGGAACAGATTACACACGTTTACTCAGGTTGTAGTGAAAAAACCTTGAAAGATCTACCGCATGCTGTAAATCACTTTTCCTGGTTGGCAACAAATGCATATGATACTTAGTGTTGTAAGTGCAGACTTATAACCTAGCGAATCAATGATGGAGTCTGGCCAACTCGTATTATTTGATTCGCCCAGGGTAACTAGGACTGTAGTTACATTGTCATTCAGTGATGTGGAAAGTCGGACGGAAATTTCGTCCCCTTAATTGAAAAAAAAAATGTAGTTGATTTGACTTCCGGTGCTAGTCACCACACAAGCGGTGCAACATCGCTCTGAACAAGATAATCAAAGTTAAATTAGCAGGCATATTCTAAGTTAAACAGTTTGCATTCGCAACGCTTAGATACCGAACATTTTTTACCGATGTTGTGCATATTTTAAGTTAAACAGTTTGCAGTCGCAACGCTTATTTACCGAACAATTTTTTACGGATGTCGTGCATATTCTAAACAGTTTGCAATCGCAACGCTAAGATACAAAAAGAACAAATAATGTCTATGACAGCAAGTTATTGGTACCTTGCAATTCTGAAAAACAAACTTAGCAGCACAAATGAAAAAAAATTTATGATTGCTGCATTTCGATTTAATTTTAAATCGTAGGTTTCTGGAATTTTAGAATTCCAGCATCTGACTATTTCTATGTATTTGTCGCTTACGTTCAGGTGGACCAATATAGATAGCATAGGCAAAACGGTTCTTTTGCTAGGCAAAAGAGCTTGTTATAGGCGATAGCCTTACAGACAAATCACTCTATAACAAGCACTCTAGTAACGAATACGAGTCACTAGAGCATTGCACAACATTAGGCTCAAGGATTGTACCGATCACATCCTGTAGTATAACATATTTATTGTGAGGAACGCAATAATTTCTAAAAGTCATGTTTGCTGGCGGAACCTTAACTGTTAGGTTCGACCTGAGCATGATAGTCAAAATGGGTTGACATACATATACATTAACAAGGTTCTTAAAATGCCATGATAGACCGCTTTCTGTATCGGCCAGTTTGAACTGTCGCTTGGTAGTCAAAGGGGAAAACGGACAAACACGAATACGGTTGGGTCTTAAAAAGCTACGATTGACGGCTTCCCACACAGGTTAGTCTGAACTGTCTTGTAGTAGTCAAAAGGTGAAACAAGTACAAGTAAACGTAAATATATTTTACACACCACATCAAAATGAGCCGCATATATAATGAGTTGCAGTACTCGTTATGCTGCTACGGAGAGAAACTTAGAGTCAAATGCAGACACTGACAAAGATACTACCAAAACGTGGAGTATGTGAAAATATTTTAACATTCAGCACGCAATAGGCACACAATCGTGAAAATTTTCATTGGGAATATCAGTAAATGACGCTTAAATAAAGGCGTTAGCGAATAAGGCTTAACGGGGTTACAAAACAGGTATCCTGTCCCCCTCCCTTGTCCTGATGCTTATTTTGTTACTATGTAGCATGAAAATTGTACCGAATTTGTAAAAAGCATGTTAGAACTTGATTTTGATAATTTGATCGCCAGTTTGAATCCCAGCACGGGACCAAACAAGTGACGTTGTATTCAGAAACATACAAGTTTCTGGGTGACTCATGTATGTAGCATGCATATGATATTTTATTTTATAAAGACTGTATTCCGATGAAATCTTGTTGCCGTTGGTACTGCAGGAAAATAACGATTAAATTTGACAATGTCAAATACTACTGTTCGAATCGAACCATGGACATTCCATAACATTTTATATGTTACATTGCCGATAAAGAGCAAATTGAAGTCACGTTTGGCTATAAAGTGTATTTTCTTCCAAATGTGAAGAAGCAAGAAACAAGATTTCAAAGGGAAAAAATTTGAAAGTTGAGAAAACATAGCCAGTAACGCATGTGTTTCTTTCATTCCCCCAGCTAGAGCGAAAACTAGGCCAAATGGTTGGAAACGTAATTACCGAGGGTATACAAACCCACTCAGCCTTGAAAAACCTTGGCCGGACCAAGGGCCAACCCGAGGTTGAAGGTAGAGCACAACACGATATGGAAAAGTGCCACGCCTCCCTCGTTGAAAGTGAGAGGGATAAACAAACCCATGTGACCAGCTCAAAGACAGCGAAATATTATTTATTTCAGATCAACAGCAACAAAGTTGATTTTATTAAATTGGTTCAGTTACATGGAAAATGCGCTCTCGAGTCTTGCATACACTTAAGCCATACAGTATTCTATTCCAATTCCACCCAGAATAGTATTGCTCAATTAATGAGGCAATTTAATCTTGCTGTACATAATTATTACCCGATTTCTGTGAATGTTGTTTTTACCTCAAAGAAAGGTGCGTTTTCCCTAGTCACACGACAATTATCTTGGGCCAGTCGGTAAATGCGAAATTCTTGCTTAATTATGTAAAGCAGTTTCTGTTATAAATGAGCTGGGTTTGGAAGCTAAAATAAGGAACCACTAAAAAAGGTACCATGATTTTAGAATGAACAGGGATTATGTAAGGAAATAATTAATGGCTTAATAATCATAACAGAAACAATACAATTAATTAATTGAATGCATATTTCCATAATATCATACATTTATTAAATGCATGAGCCGAGTATTTATTTGGATAGATCAAAATGACTCCAGATAGCAATTATAATTGGGAGTCCTTCTTCAAAGACGACTGAGAGGCGGCAAGATCATTTGAGACAGAACAAGTGTAAATACACCTATTGTTAGAGTTTAAAGGATGGCATTACCAGCTGACATTATTTACAACAGTTTCGTAGAACATAAATGACTTTCTAGAAGTAGATTTAATTACGATAAGATCGTCGCTCGTGATCGATCACTTCGTGGAATAACAATAAATCCCTCCCACACGGGATAGTTAATTTTGGCGGCATATAACTTCAAAGCACCGCATACGGGGAACAATTAATGAACCCAAAAGCAACAATGAAATGATTGACATGCGTAGAGGTCCCATTTGGCGATAAGGGCCCAAGCTGTCCAAATGTTACTATATTTAGCATTTCAATAATAAATCAATACTACAATGGCTCGATCATGGCCGATAACGCTACAGTATTTAAACCGATCCTCGGAATGCATGATATCAGTCGATCATCAGCCACTCAACAGTTGTTTTAACTAGTGCACGCCAGCCAAATTCGGCAGGTCCGGATTCATAGTACGCCAGGCCAGGAGCCGTGCCGAGTTGGGGACGTGGCTTCGTCGCCGAGTTATAGCCGAGTGCCGATAGCCTCAACTTAAGCTTCTATTGTAGAGCTAAGTATTCAGACTCATTAGCAATAGCTATGATTTGTTAAAGCTTAACTAGTACCAATACGTACGCTGCTAAATTTACCCGAGATTCTTTTAATCAATTTAGAGAATATAAAAACGATTAGGTTTACCGCTAGACTTATTCCGTAATGTCATTCATTCGACTCATTGCCGAATAACTGTAATCGATACAATCAAATCGTAACAATCTGTCACTGATTTAATTGGCCATATTGTGGGGCCAATATTGTGTACGCCGGAGTGTCGATTAAAGGCCCAGTATTAGATGAATGATTGCTGATTATTTAGCCTACCTATTTTATACTTTTTTAGTGTTTTATACAATTGATTGCCCTTGTGCCATCCTAGATTTTTTCTGGTCAATTGGTCACTGGAATAGAACATTACAGATGCAGTTCCAAGAGTATCAGCTCCAAGTCCCACAAGCTGAAGCTGTATTGCAAAGAATGGAAGAAACTTACCTAATTGTCAAAGTTGAGGAGAGAAAATTACCCGAAGAAACAAATTTTCAAGCGTTCGTGGACGAGATTGTGATGTCCGAAGTTGACTATACCGACTTCTATAATGGGTAAATATATTGAAAAAAAAAACAATTTGTTCAGCAACAAGCACTTTGTTAAAGATGGTTTAGTGTTGTAAAACCGAAATTTATTACAGTGATCTTGATCTGACTGAAGATGAGGTCACCCTTATTTCTGAAATAATCTATGTCATTGACTATCATGAAGTAATAGACATAAGTGATGAAGTCGAAGTAATAGACATCAGTGTCGATTACATGGTCATCGCTGATGGAGTAATTGTTGTAGATTGATGATACATACAAAGTATTTGTAACCAAAGAAAGTGTAAAGAAAGTATTTAAAGTTGATTGTGTACACAGAAATGTCATGTGGTATGTTCTGTAAGGGTAATCCAACAGAAAATAATAAAATTGCAAATCCTATTCTTGTTTAGTGAAATACTTTATTGCCTACATACTGGTTATATGTTTTATTAAATATTTTTCTAAATGCTAAACATTTTTCTTTTTTTTTAAATGTAAGCTTGGTCTTTGACAACAACAAAAATGAATTTTTAAGATTGGTGAAGATAGTTTTAGGCTTAAAACTTTTATTTATTAACAAATTATAGGTTTTTTTTATTTATACAACCCTTTGCACTTTGAAAAGTAATTTTTTTTATTACAATAAATTTGGAAGACCTAGAACTATTTTGGTGGTGCGTAGCTATTGGTGAGTCACTATAATACTTAGGTTTTCAAAATTAAACTGTTCAACATCAAACGCTCGAAATTCTGTTAAGTTGTGTAAACAAATAATTCATTAATGGTAGTTAACAAGTTATTTATCCCTTTTGGCGTGAAAATATTGCAGAGTGTACTTCCCTCATGTTTTGGAAGAATTCTGCCCATTCATCATACTTGAGTTTAAACAATATTTTGAGTTCAGTGTCAATGATGTGAACTTACGCATCGTTTCAGTGGAACTGGACTACAATTTTCTTTTTCTCGCCCAGCAATAAGTTGTCATACTTTGTTTCCTTTACGTCTGTTGCACTCGCCCATCGCTGAAAAACCCTCTTGTTGATATCGTTGTGGAAGTAAAAAAAACGTCATCCAATCCACACGAGTCAGTTTTGTCGTATGGTATCCTCGTCTGAATACAATAGCACCATCGTCAGATGGAAGGGTCCTTCCAACATCATTTTTACTTACACATGTACAACTTGCATTACTACTTGTGGTTGTGTTTACAATTCTTTTCGTCAAACTTATTTCTGCAAATATCTTAACTACTTCACCTAAATTTATTTGCCCAGCTTGTGGGCACTCTACGCTTGATATTGCCGGCCCCCTTGAACCGCTCTTGCGACATAGTACTCCTGACGTAATTCTTTATGATTTTTAGTTTCGAGAAGTATCTTTCTGCTGACCAAGAGGCACTGAAAGCACAAGAAACAGTAACGTTCAGTATTAAAGTTGCCCCATATTGCACTAAGGTGGCACTGTCACCGATTGAAAGTCTGCAGAATCTGGCAACATCTAGCGCTACCTAGTCCTATCTAGCACTTGCTTGCACCAAGCGAAGGAATGCACAACGGTATTTCTTTTAATGAAACAAACAAGCCACGACCTCCTCAATTCGTGAGTGAAAATTTGGTACGTCCTCGTGCACCTGGGAGCAAGCTGTAAAGGTTGACAAAATCACTGCCGCTAGAAGGCACCATGGTATTTTCGTACGGTTTTCAATCAGTGATAGTGCCATTTTAAAGGAAGCAACACAATGCTACCAACAGAAAATTTCCTTTTCTTTAACAATTACTGATGTAATTAATTTATTATTTTATTGTTTGCTAACTCGCAGTTTTAACAACTTTGAGTCATAGTTAAAAGCAAATCAAAATATCAGTATTACAACAAGAACAGCATTAGTATTTAACTATTTATTACAATTACTGTAATACTTTAAAAAAAAGTCTAATCTATTGCATTAATTCAGCTGAACGCCGCAGACATACACGATTCCCCAACTTTTTGATATTTTGGCTCGTCATCAGCATGTCGTGTTCAACACCTAAAAAACTGATGGAGTCGCTAGCCTTTGCTCAGATAATGTGATATATGTTTGATTTAATACAACAGTTGACGCCATCAATACGATGCCATTGAACGCCAATAAAATATCCACTAACCATCTATAGCTTGATGGGCGAAGTGCTAGCACGCTTCTAGATATTATGTAAGGGATATCCGTGAGGTCTAGCCGATTTAATGGAGATATTCGCTCGTCTGCGAGAAACGGCTAGACCAATATCGAGGGCGTGGAGGGAAATCCCTCCATGCCCGAGATATTGGACTAGCCGTTTCTCGCAGACGTCGAGCCAACATATCTAGTTATTTGAGATTAAAACAAATTTTATTTGTGAATCATAACATAATTTCCTGAACTCAAACTTCCGGTTTAAACTTCCTGTCCACAAAAGTCTCACGTACGGGAGGACGTCCCTATATCAAGTTCCAGTCACCGACTTTTGTGTTTAAGGTAAATCCGTATTTTTTCTACTTTATTAGTTTAAATAAGATATAGCGTATAGAATGCGCTATTCGCTTGAGTTTTATAGGTTTGTAGGTGTGTTAGGAAGTGTCAGTAGCGTAGTTTTCGTACCGTCAGAACGAAAGGTTGCCGGATCCGGGTTGGACCATTCCTCCATGGATGGGTGTTTGGAGAGGGGGAGGGGCTAGCATAGTACGCAAGGTTGTTTTTTGTTTTTTTCGTGTAAGTGTGGAAAATGTAGCCAGGGTACAAATGTGCTATTCGCTTGAGTCTCGTAGGTTTTTAGGTGTATTTAGGTATGTTTACAAGTGTCAGTAGCCTAGTTTTAGTACTGTCGGAACGAAAGGTTGCCGGATTGGGCCATTCCTCCATGGGTGGGAGCCTAGCATAGTAGCCTACTCGAGGTTTTTTTCTCCGTGTTAGTACGATAAATGTCGTAGGTTGCAAATGTGCCTATTAATGTTGGTTGCAATGGGGTGTGCTGGTTGAATTTGTGTTGTGTACGGTAGTTTTGCAAAGTCGGTCATTATATGTCACATGTCACCACGGCTGGAGCAGGGGTTGTGTAGACCCCAGAAAAAGTGTTAGGTTATCAAAAAAGTGTGGGTTATCAAAATTAACCCACGGTGACGTGTATGGGTTTTCAGATTAACCGTATATAACGGCTACACTTACATTTTGTGCATTACAAAAATTTAAAAGTGACTTGCGTTTTTCACAAGATTGATAAAACTCAGTAACCCAACGTTTGAGTTATGCGAGGCTGACAAGACATTCGATATGACGAAGCTCAGAAATATCTTCTTATAGAATCCTGGTAACCACCTTTCTGTTCTTTAGTCTTCTAATTCTCTCTCACACATGCTTTCTTTCAGGGAACATTTTTCTGACTCTCCAATCGACCTATTGCGATATATTGAGTAGTCGGAGTTTGCAGTTAACTTTTAATTCCAAAATGGTCGGTATCACTAGATTTTTGGCCGCTAAAATTTAAATAAACTTAATTAATTTAATTCAATTAGGTTCTGAGGAATGGTACCAAAAAAAATTTACGCATATGCGCGGTTTTTTTTGTCATTGTTAGTACTTTTTATTCACAATTTTTCAGATGTGAGTGATGGTTTTTATTTTTTTATCTAACAAAACAACTCCAGGAGCACTAATTTTGTTGAAGAGTGTAATATCTTTTTAATACAACGTTGAGACAGCAAATGTTGCACCTTCGGTAATTCTTTTCTTTAGATCCAATTTTTTAGTTGTGACACGCCTATGAAGAGATTAGTTTCGAAACCATAATTTAAATGTAACTTAGACTCACGAAGTTATCGGCTCCAGAAAGTCTTTGGTGAGAGCATTGATGCATGATCGGAAAGTTTTTTTATTATCACGTAAACATTTCATGCGCTAAGAAAAAAACATGCGTGCGTTCCTGAGGACCAAGTAATTAACTTTTAGCGGCCTTAAGTTTTAACGATAATGATTCGAGATATCAAGCATTCATTCACTCACAGAAGTTGGCTGATTTTCTTTAGCAGATCAGTCAAGGTCAAGTCATTCAAATCATGCAATACGTTCTTAAAATTCATATCCGTATGGTACAACGTCAACCACAATAGCTGGCTAAGACACATAGTTAACGTATACTTTTTAAACATATTAAGATTCTGACAGCGCACAACTCCATACATTCGTAACGGTTAGCTGAAAGATTTAGTTTAACTGTAAAGGTACGATAACTATTACAGTTCATTCAAATTTAGAACACATGCTTCAAATTATTAATACTAATTGTTCCCCGGCGTAACACACGCTGGTCTAGCTGATACCCGCTGCTTCAACTCGGCTCTAACAGTCAACATTAGGCAATAGTGTTTGTTTCTAATTGTTAGGGCGCATAGACGTTCTCATTGTCGGCCGCCCGTCCTTTTTCTTTGCTACCGTGCTGTGGCAAGAACGAGCCCGCTCGCGCTATTGCTGATTATTGAAGCTTTGTTTAATCGCCTGGCTTAAAAAACCTTATCGGGGGAGCTTATCTAACTTTAAAATGGAAAGTTCATTAATCATAATCGCCGAACAAGCTGGAAGGCCGTACTTCATTCAGCATCTCAGGGACGCCCTCATTGAACTTATCGACTTGAAGAATGTGACAGGGATTTGCTGGCTTCATGCAAAAAACGTCTTCCAAGTTTCTTTTGCCAACTATGAGTCTAAGACTAAGGTTCTGAGGGCAAGGTCTCTCCTTGTTAATGGTTTCAAGTCTGCAGTACATGATATCCACTCTCGGACTATCCGGATGAGAATTTACTGGCTGCCCATGGAAGTAAGTGCAAGTGACATTGCAAGAAGTGCGCTCCACAACTATGGATCAGTGGTAAGTATAAGACAGGAGGCCCTTAACGTGGATGGCCTTCATCATTGTTGGTCTGGCACCTGGAATCTTGTTTTACAGCTGAAAGAGTCGGTTATGCTAGATGATGTCCCTGATATTATTGGTGTGCGTGGTGTCCCGGCCCTTACTGGCCATGTCAGATAGGGCCACTAGGTGCCTTAAATGCAAAACCCGTGGGCATGTGCGAAAATTCTGCCCGTGGGTTTATTGTGAGCAGTGCCATTCTTTGGTGAGGAAAGACGCCTGCTGTGTTCACATGAGAACTCCTGATCCTGAACCAGAGCCTGGTCCAGAAGTAGTTGCTGCCGGCAAGGATGTGGTCACCGCCCGTGATGTTGGTCCAAGAGCTGAAGTGCAAGATAGTGTGCGGGAGTATCTGCCTATTGTTAATGTGCTCCCAGGTGTGTCTTTGGGTGAAGAGGGGGCGGGCTGGGTGGTGCGTCAGCCACGAAGGAGGAAGGCCTCCAAGAAGTCTAGTTTGGCAAGTTCTCCGCCTTCTTTGAAGTTACAGGCTATGGAGGACACTAACAGATTTGCGGCGCTTGCACCTGAGGTTGGCGTAAGTGAAATGGTGACCGACGGGCCAGACTGGTCTAGTGTGGCCCCTCCCATCATCCTTTCTGACTCACAAGCTGGGGTACCTCCTGTAGCTCCACTGAACGCATGTAATGACTTGGTGGATGTGGGATCAACTACTTCAGTTCTGGTGGAAGCTAGTGCGGCGTGTTTGCAGTCAGCTGAGGGTTCCCACTCTGTGGAAGGGGACCTGGAATGCGTGCAATGGGTGTGTTGTGCACTAGTGGACAATGTGTGCATGCAGTCTTTGCAATCAGTACAGTTGTTGAATGTGAATCCTGACCAGTCTAGCAAGACGGACCTGTTAGACATAGGTTAGTTTTGGCATTGTTTCGACCACTTTATAGACATCTTACTTTCACTTTGTGCTCATGGAACGTTAGGGGGGGTGAGGAACAAATCAGAGGACATTGAGTGTTTGAGTCAGAAAGTGGACATTTTAGGCTTAGTCGAAACAAAGTTACCAGAGGGTGTTACACCATTACTGGCAGGTTGCAGCTGCCTTGCTGGTCCAGGAATTTCTGGAATTCGGGTTTTAATAAGGGAATGGGTTCCTCTCTCTCTCGTACCCGTCCCCATTTGCCCAGGTATAGATGCTTGTGTGTTTAGAGTGTGGTGGAAGACATTTTGGCTCACTGTTTGGTTCATTCATGTTACTGGTGTCATTTTGGAAAACGAGTGGGTGAGGTGGGTTGGTTCCCTTCCGGGGCCTTTGGTCTTGGGAGGTGATTTCAATGCTCATCACTGGCTTTGGGGCAGTCCTCGTTGTGACACTCGGGGCAGACTGTTTGCCAGTTCCCTGGATGTTTTAAACTTGGAAATTATTCAGAATGGGACGCCGACCTTTGTTAGGCTTTATGGGGGTGTTATACAGGAATCTGTGTTGGATATGTTTTTCTGCTCCACGAGTGTAGCCCATTTATTTTCGTTTGAAGTATCGCATGATTTAAGGGGGAGCGACCACTTTCCGGTGGCTCTGTCTCATTCCAGTGGGTTGATCTTCTCCCATCTCGAGGACAGGCGTTCCTCCCGCCCAATTATTGTGTTGGGGGACTTTGCTCCATGGATCCAGCGCTGGGTTAGGCCAAGGGGACAAAGTACTGGGGTGCTCCCTCGGAAGTGCACTAACAAACATCCTGTTTAGTGGACCCCAGCTTGTTTGAGGGCTGTCAAAGAACAGCGCAAGGCTTGGCAGCGCTTTCGGCATGTTCGTTCTGATTCACGATGGTATGAATTTCTTGGGGTCGCTGTTGAAACGAGATTTGTTTTGCGGAAAGAAAAGGCCTTGTATGGTGCTAGGGTATGTGAGCAGGTTTCCCAGGGTGTTCCTCTTTCTCGTCTGTGGGCTTTAGCGCGCCCACAGGATCAACGGATAGCAATTTCGTGGGTTATTGGGCAGGCTGGAGGTGTGCTCCGTTGTTTGAGAATGGCTGAGGAGTTTAATAGGAACTTTTCGGCTGTGTACTGTTCAGCCAAGGGGCCTCCCCCTCCAGATCTGGCTGATGAGTATGGTCCTCAGCTGGATCTCCTCCTGTCTATGGTGGAACTTACAGCGGCCTTGGACTCCTGCCGGATGAGTGGGGCTGCTGGCATTGGCAATATATCATATGCCCAGCTAAAGGGACTGGGTGTAGAGGGGTGAGAAGAACTTTTGGCTTTCTTTCAAAGCCGTTTTGATGGTGGAGTAATTCCAGAGTCTTGGCTTTTTTCGGTGTTGTCCCCAGTCCTTGGCAGGGGTAAGTCCAAAACAAGTGTTGTAAGCTACAGGCCAATTGCACTGCTCTCTTGTGCCTGAAAACTTTATGAGAGGATTCTCGTCCGCAGGTTAACGTGACAGGTGGAGTGCTCGGGGAAATTATTTGAGGCTCAGTTTGGTTTTAGGAAGAATAGGTGTGCTCAAGATGCTGTCTTGTTCCTTGAGTCGGGAATTCGGGAGGTTTGGGTAAATGGTAGTTTGGCTGTTGCCGTCTTCCTTGACATCAAGGCCGCTTATGATACGGTTGATGTGGCCTGGGTGGGTCACGCCATGAGCGGGCTTGGTGTTAGTGGCAAGTTGAGGAGGGCTATTCTGGCTCTCCTTGGTAATCGCCAGATTGCAACCAGGGTTAATGGCTATTGGTCTAGTGTGGCTTCCACCGACAGAGGGCTCCCACAAGGGAGCTGTTTAAGTCCGGCGCTTTTCGCTATTGCGATTAATGCCGTACTCATTGAGATGAATCTCTCGGTCAATGTGGTCGCTTATGCTGATGATATGGCTGTGTGGATTGCGGGAACCGATTTACCATTACTCCTTAGGGTCCTTGAAGTTGCTATTGAAAGGGGCTCGGCTGCGCTTGCTGCCAGAGGGCTTGCTCTAGCTGCAGCAAAGACAGAGTTGATGATTTTCCATAGGGGCCCACGCTTGGTTGGTGTTATTACAGTTGATGGTATGGCAGTCCATTCTAAGTCGAAGGTTCGATACTTGGGTTTTTGGTTGCATCCAGAACTAACGTGAGCGGCTGATGTTGCCTTTGTCAGGGAGGTGGTTGTGTCACGGCTGCAGGTTTTAAGGTCTTTTGCCACAAATAAGTTAATAGCGAGACGTGCTATTGTTTCTGCCTTTTTTAGGGCTTGTATTAGAGCCTGCGCTGATTTTCATCTCCCCATTCTTGCTTATTCCAAGCGGGCCTTGCGGGGGATTCAGGTGGCGTTAAACGACTGCTTACGTACAGTCTCTGGCTGTCTGCCATCTACTCCTGTTTTAGCACTCCATGTTGAGACGGGGGAGTTATCAGTTGATTTGCGAGCTCAGGAACTTCTCTTGAGACTGTGCCTGACAGCTGTTGCTAGGGGTCCTCAGGATCCTCTGGCACGTTTGCTCCTGGACTACACTTTGTTGGGTCAGGGTGCAGTGATCTGCTTGGGGCTCCTGGGCAGGGTGCTACCCTGCTCCTTGACAATGGGCTCCGAGCGTTCCCGACCCCTGTTATATCACGACCCCCCTGTCCGTGGGCCTGGTGTGGGACGGCTCTGAGCACTGTGTCTATACAGGCTGTGAGTACTTTGCAGGACTCTGTTCAGTTGTACTGTGATGCTTCATTTCATTTCAATCGGTGTGAAGGGGGTGTTGGGGTCACTGTTCCAGAATTCCATCTGGAGTTTAACTACTTTCTGTCTGGTCTCCCTTCGGTTTTCCTGGGAGAGCTCGTGGCTGTTTCAGTGGCTCTTGATGTTGGTATTGACTTGGAGTTGCCACGGTTCTGCATCTTGTCGGACTCTGCTGCTGGCATCGGGTTTCTGAAACGAAGCTTTCATTCGTTAGAGGTGTCTCATCCTATTGTTTGGGAAATTGGATGGAAGCTTTTCTGCGCTGTTCAGAGAGGTGTCTCTGTTTCCATTTTGTGGGTACCAGGGCATTCTAGAATTTTCGGGAACGAGCTGGCCGATGACCTTGCTAAGCAGGGTTTTACGTCCAGGCACAATGTTATACAGTTCCCAGTTAGTCCTGGGGACCTGCGCTCTGTGACCACTGCCATGTTTCGGAAAAGGTGGCAGACTAGATGGGAGACTGGTGAATCTGGACGCACTCTTTTCGAGATACATCCGTCTGTTTCTGTGCCGGCTGCTTTGGGTCGGCTGTCACGGAAGGATTCTGGTCTTATTTCTAGGCTGCGGACGGGGCATGTTCAACTGCGGACACACCTTTATCGGCTTGGGTGGTGCACTTCACCCCAGTGTACCTGTGGTACAGGAGATGAGACGGTTAGGCACTTTTTATTCTCTTGTCCACTCTGGGTAGCTCAGCGTCGTCTGCCCCTGAGTAACACGAATGAGCCCATGGCTGAGGCCCTAAGTGTGCCACCACACTTGACGAGTAGTAGAGACTCTCTTCGAACGGTACTTGGATTTTGTCGGGCAACTGGCCGTTTCTCGTAGGGTTAGTTTTGTGTCCGTTCTTCCTTTAATGTTCGGCCATCCAGGCACCAGGTTGAGGCTATTGGTCTGTAGTGGTACCTATTACGTTGTTGTTGTGGCTGTATAGTTTAGTAGTTAGAAGTTAAGTTTAGTATTGAGCTGATGACGTACTGGGTCATATTGCTCACAATAAATAAAAAAATCAATCCTGATCCCTAACAATCCTTTTAGCTCTGCTCCTGAGTTAAGTCTGCTCCTAAGTGAAATATATATATAAATAGAACATAGATAGATAGATAGATAATTTGGATACAGTTAATGTAAATGATAAATACACTGTTTCAGTAATCATTTTGTTTTATAGTAGAATTTTTCTCCATTTCATCTGCGCCCCCAGCTCCTATGCACCCCCCTGCGACTGCAGGTGCTGCAGCATTGTAGTTACGCTACTGTAAAGACTACTTTAGTCACACCTAATGTAAATTATACTCTATGTGAATAAGTAACATTTACAGAATCTTGGTAAATACTTAAAAAGCAAAGGGACAATTCGGGAAAAAAAATGATAATTGTTCTTTTAACAGTTAATTTATTTTCAATAAGAATATATACAATATTTACAAAAATTGATGCTGATTAAAACACAAGGTCTAATTTCAAATTATTAAGACTTTGTTCACCTTCAATCATTATAATTACTTCTTCATCATCACTGATGGTTATGACTTCACCATCATGATCATTATCACCGATGGTGATTATTTCTTGGAATGAATATGATGTCTCCATTATTATCCATGTTTAGACCCTGATCACTGTAACAATTTTTTTCTGTTTTACCAAACTAAGCCATTTAAAAGCGCTTGTTGGTTTATAATTGTTTTTTTTTACACATATTTACCATGATTATCATCCTGTGTACTGTTGTAAGTGTCATCTACTTCTAACTATGCTTCTAAACACAACACCAGTTCTTCAGCCAAATTGTTTATGTCAACAAACTTGTTGACAGTGCGAATGCACATGTTGCTGGCTCGTAATAAAATCTTTAAAAATAAAAAAAAAATGGTTCTTGGTTTAGATCTCTACGACAGAATAATTTTTTACCAACAAGAAGAAACATAAAGAGCATGGAAGTTGGTGCATAAGTCATTCTTTACAGTACAAATGGAACTAGCTGTGCCGCAAGTAATAAGTTCACAGGATTTACACTACAATGACGGGAAAAAAGGACGAAAAACGTATCATTGGCATTAATTAAGATGTTATTGTTCAGAACCAGCCAAAACTCCAAAACTTATAGCAGGAGCACTATCTATGACTGGTAATTTACTATAAGTGATACCAAGGCTGTAATTTACTATAAGTGATACCAAGGCTGTGACGTCATGCTAACTCAATGCCATGGTAAATTTCCGTAGGTTAAATCCCGTTAACCGTGAGTGGAAGTGTGCATATCGCAAAAAGTGTGGGTTATCAAGTTACCCCACACTTTTGCCGATAACTCAACAATTTTGACACTTCCGGATCACGCGACGAGAATGCACACACCACAACCAAAATTATACAGCGTCGAAAACAGTAACGCAATGAAAAAGTACAAAACGAATTACTTAACTTGTCGGGATATCCCAAATGAAATCCTTTACCTGCTAACGCTCACATGTCTGGCGGGCCCTTCCAAGTTATTCCCTCCGTCTAACTCTTCTCTCCCCCCCGCCCTCCACAACCTAAAATGGAATGACCTTCATTCCTGGCGATACACCTATTAGGCTATTACCAGTTCTCAAACTACAAACGCACAAAAAGAATTACTTACCTTGCCAGAATGTCGGCACAATGTCCTTCTATCGCTGCTTCCTCACATATCGAAGTTTATTCTCTCCGAACAGAGCAAGCGAGCTTACCAGCGAAACCTTGCGAAACAACGTGTCGTCTAACTCCCACCCACCCCCACATTCCACAATGCACAAACTTGAGCGTAGCCTACAGTCTGCCTACCTGCCAAAGGAATCTTGCGTCTAACACCCACCTCCCCTCCACAAACTAA
This sequence comes from Lithobius niger, assembly GCA_023313725.1. NCBI lineage: Eukaryota > Metazoa > Arthropoda > Chilopoda > Lithobiomorpha > Lithobiidae > Lithobius > Lithobius niger. Next base: position 25,008 of record JAHWFP010058651.1, read on the forward strand.
AATGGAATGACCTTCATTCATTTGAAATAAGGTATTACCGTATTTCTAGAAGCAATTTTCACAAACACAAAACGTTTTAATTAAATAAGAATTAGCTTGATGTCCCAACCGTGATATAAATAATTTATTGTTTAAATCGAGCGGTTATCGATTTTTAACCAACAGGTGCGATTATTGTCC
>JAHWFP010058651.1:25587-39544 GCA_023313725.1 Lithobius niger
CTCCCCTAGCCCTGCGGGCACAGCTCACCTAGCTAGGACAGGGAAAGAACCTCTCACAACATTTAAGAAAGCTCCCCTAACTTAGGCAAGACAGACGTCGTTCGCACTACAGCTCTCCTCTCCCAAGTAGGCGGTACCAGACGAAGTTAGGAGAGGAGAGATGGTAATGCGAATAAGGCTTTAGTCGAGGGTGATGGATGAAGTTGGTCGAGGATGATGTAGTGTAATTGGGGCGGTTGAAATTTGGGAATGGTGAGGGCGTGGTGAGGGAATGGCGAGGGATTGGTGGAGGGGTGAGGGAATGGTGAGGGAGGGGTGACGTAGTGCTGGGAAAGTGGAGGGTGAGTGGTGAGGTAGGTGTGAGGGGATAGCAAGAGAATGGTGAGGGAGTGGTGGGAGAACTTCGGGTACCAGTTGGTTATTCTGTAAAAAAAAGAAATCAATAAGAATTCAGAAAGTAACACGCAACTGGTGGAAGGAGTGGAATGATTTGTGCCGGGACTGCATGGTTGGTTATTCAAAAAAATCAAAGAAAAATAAAGAAATCGGAAAATTAACACCAATATTGGGTCAGCAGCCGTCGTAGTTGGTAGTTGCTGGGTCGTTTGCATGTAGGGTAGTTGGTGTGTTGTTGGGTAGAATAGCATAGTTGGGAGGGAAAATTGGCGACGAAATGTTAGAAAGATATGAAAATGGGGAGAAAATATGTTCATTGTATACGGGTTGCTGGACTTGATGAAATGGGTTGTATTGCTGGTTTAACAAAAAAAATGGAAAATGTTCGTTACTGGAATGTAATAAATTAATTGTAAAATAAAGGACCAGTTCTTCCAACTACATTAACCTACCATTTCACATTTGGGTTGAATTCCGGGTACCAGTTGGTTATTCTGTAAAAACCGAAATCAAGAAAATTCAGAAATTAATACACAACTGGTGGAAGGAGTGTATTGAATTGTGCTGGGACTACATGGTTGATTATTAAAAAAAAATCAAAGAAACATAAAGAAATCGAAAATTTAACACCCATAAAATTGTTGGGATGTGTTACATTGGTTTAACAAAAAAAAAAAGGAACCTACCCTTGTAACTGATACTTGTTTGTTCCCAGTTGTTGATTTTGTAAAAAAAAAATCAAAAATTAAAAAGATGGGTAGCCTACCACGTTGGTTATTCATTCAAAAAAATCAGAAAAACAAGAAAAATGGAAGAATATAAAAATCAAAGAAAAATAAAAAAAATCAGAAAGATAACTAAATGGGTGGGGCTGTTTGATGTTGTATTTGTAACTGGTACTCGTTTGATTCTGTAAAAACATCAAAAAATCAAAAAAAAAATGGTACCAAGGTGGTTTATTCATTAAAAAAAAAACAGAAAATCAATAAAACTATGAAAATAGAAAAATCTAAAAAAATTTAAAAAAAAAAGCAGAAAGGTAACACTCATAAAAATGGTAAGATGTGTTATACTAATTTAACAAAAAAAAGGAACTTAACTGTTGTTGTAAATGGGTTGTATTGATTCTGGTATTCATAGCTTCCCAGCTTAATTATTCTGTAACACAATCAAAAAACCAAAACCTTAAATTTTATCCAAGGCGGTAAAACCATGGACATTTGAATGCCCGTACTGTTTAACAGCTTCATAAATCATTATGGCATTACAGGGTAAATTACAATTTTATGGTGAACAGGAAGCCATTGACAAGAGGAATTTGTGTCACTACTATTGTTTTAAGAGCACTTTTTGACGGGCGGGTGGGGGTATCTACATAGTCCTCAGTGGCAGAAATATAAATGGATCCACCTCCGCCACTTGCTTTCCCTACCTCCGCAAAAAAAGCATGGTAGTTAAAACTGTATACCATCCGGCCCTCCCCCTCCAGCACGAGTGTTTGGGCTTTTGCGCCCCAAACCCTACTGTACGCCATCTGGCACTTTATGTACTGCAAATTTTCTCACAACCTGTACGTCCCCGCCCCCTTCCCTTCCCTGACCCCTACCCCTGGCAGCGTAGGGTCTGTATAATTCCCCGCCCTTTCCGATGTACCTTGGTGTTTGGTCTTGGCTATAAATGTATTAACCTCCCCACCACAAACACCCTGCCCCCTTCCAGCTGCGACCGTATTTCTCCTTATTCTTGATGCCCCATTCACATTAAGCAAATAATGTGACCTCCCTCTTCTCCCGTCGCCTTACCCTACCCTTTTCCCTTCCTCCTCGTCTACCCTACATTGCCACAACCCTCCTATGTTTGTTCTAGTGTTGATATGACTGAACGTTACAGAACCTTTTGAGAGGGCCCTACGGAATCTGAGAAAGTGATCACCTTTGCGTCCTCGTTTCCAAACCAAGTGAATTCTTGTTCGAATCCCACGATTGACTTAAAAAGAGTATGAGAAATTCGTCGAGATTTGGGCCTATTAGCAAAAACCCCGCTTGCTCATCTGGATGCTCCTATTGTTGCGTAACCATCATCTAATGTGCATCCCTTTATTCTTACGCAATCCACATCAACGTAAATGTTTGCTTATTTTGTCCTTCGTTACAGTTCAGCTTTTAGTTCGTACGGACTTGCACAATCATCCGAGGACCAGTGTTGACAGTTCAAGCCATTGTTGCATGAAACCTTTGGTTGCGACTTGAAAAAGAAACGAAATTTAAATTCCCTGGTGGCGAATTTCAAAACCCCCCCACAACCCCCAAACCAACAAAAGGACCATCCTCAGATCACCATGCATCCGTGTGCAAAAGTTCAGCTACGTAGGCCGTCTCAATTTTGCGCTAGCAATGAGCAAAAAGTCTATGGGATTTAACATGGGAAAAATCTTATTAGCTAGTCAGCTAGCTAGCTAGACAGAAAGAAACATAAAAACAAGGTTATTGACGCGTCTTTCTCTCTATGAATGGTGCACAACCATCCTTTAACTTTTAGTTTCTGATCCTTCCCCTTACATTTTCCACAATTTGAAACATTTCTGTCGCATTGGGATTTATCATCAACATGCCAAAATATGTTTTTAGTTGCGTACATTTAACAGACGTATGTCTGCTAGTGAGCCGCCTTTTTATCATTAATAATCAATTTTTTAACAATCAGGTGTCTACAATGGGATGATCTACTACTGTTACTTGGCGGCGACACACTAGCGTGTGTCTAGAAAAACAATATATCAGCATTAAGCCCCTGCGTAATTTTTTCCGCCAATTTTTAAACAATTCATGTGTCTTCATCTTAACCATAAAAGGGGCAAATTGGAGTAATAATTGTTGCTCTAATTTTTGTTCATTTACTGAGTAACACACGGGACGTTTGTTGCTACTTACTTTTAAACATATTCGCTCAGCTCTGAAAAAGCCTGAATCTACGAAATAAATATGTCATTCTATCCTTAATACTGCCACTTTTGTGGCCTATTGCCCTCGAAATTAAAAACTTAAGTTTAGTTTCGTTTAAAGCTATGCATTTACCTGAAACATGGATGCTTTCATTTTACCTATCAACAATCAACTGTTCGACTATAGCAAAGACAGCGTGTGCACTAATAATGAAATTTCTTTTTCGTTATTAGTGCGCACGCTATGGCTTTGCTACGGTGCACAACAATTCTTGGTGCACGTGTTATGTATTGACGCGTCTTTCTCTCTATGAATGGTGCACAACCATCCTTTAACTTTTAGTTTCTGACCCTTCCCCTTACATTTTCCACAATTTGAAACATTTCTGTTGCATTGGGATTTATCATCAACACTAGTGGAAGCCCGTGCTACGCACGGGTGGTGTTTAATGCACCGTTAAAAACACTGGGACGATTTCCTTCCTCCCTCATTCATATGATTGTTTCCTGGAAAAATGGTTGTAATACGCGTTTGTACATCTGAAATCAATAAATACGCCTTTGTGCATGTGAAATAATAAATACGCCTTTGTACACCGGAAATAAATAAATACGCCTTTGTACACGTTAAATAAATAAATAGGCATTGGAGACATTGTAAGGGAGGATTAAACAAACGAAGCTTTAACATTCAGCAAGAGGGCAAGCGGGCTCATTCTTCCCACGGTAGCAAAGAAAAAGGGCGAGCGACCGACAATGAAAACGGCTATGTGCTCTATCAATTACTTGCGGCCGTCTTGGGGCGGCCGTCTTGTGGCGGTCTCGTTGCAGTCCATCCTACGCGACAACTCGATTTTAAAATAGGCAATTGGAGACATTGTAAGGGAGGATTAAACAAACGAAGCTTCAACAATTAGGAAGAGGGCGAGCGGACTTGCGGCCGTCTTGTGGCGGCCGTCTTGTGGCCGTCTCGTTGCCGTCCATCCTACGCGACAACTCGATTTTATTAATAAAGATGCCAAAATATGTTTTTAGTTGCGTACATTTAACAGACGTATGTCTGCTAGTGAGCCGCCTTTTTATCATTAATAATCAATTTTTTAACAATCAGGTGTCTACAATGGGATGATCTACTACTGTTACTTGGCGGCGACACACTAGCGTGTGTCTAGAAAAACAATATATCAGCATTAAGCCCCTGCGTAATTTTTTCCGCCAATTTTTAAACAATTCATGTGTCTTCATCTTAACCATAAAAGGGGCAAACTGGAATAATAATTGTTGCTCTAATTTTTGTTCATTTACTGAGTAACACACGGGACGTGTTATGTATTTCCAATCTTCGTCTAAATAGTTGATTGGTGAAGGATTAAATGCAAGAATCCGTGTTTCAGCTACACGCATATAGTTAACCTAACTAAGCTACGGTTTTAATTTCGAGGCCGAAACAGCTATGAACGATAGAATGGCTTCTTTATTTTAAAGATGCGTGCTATCAAAGCTGAGTGGAATTGTTTTAAAGTAGCAACAATTATTATCCCAATGTGCCCTCTTCTGTTGTTAAACATAACACACATGAATTGTTTCAAAGTTGGCGGAAGCAATCACGGAGATAACATACAGGAGATGCTTGCATACTGAATGCTGACTTCAATGAGTGATAGGATTTTTTTTTTTTAAGAATTCAGTAAAACACAGGTATGCGTCTTTTTTGGGTGTGCACCAAAATTCTGACGAAATAATTAACCTTTAGCAAAAGAGCACCGTTAGTTGAATAAATTAATGACTTTTTTAAAGGGTTATATGGGTCAGGAGTGGGATTCGAATCAGCATTCGCTTTGTTTAGAGACGAGGACGCTGATCGCTTGGCTAATGCTGCTCGCTTTACTCGGGTACATGGAGCTAGCGTTGCACGGTATTACGTTTTTGCAGGACTGTACGGTACGGAAAACGGTGGTCTACGGTAATATCACTACATGGGGCCCCCTCACAAAGTTCAAGAGGGGAGGGAAAGGGAAATGGGAAGGGAGATGAGAAGGGGAGATCACACTATTTGCTTACTGTATGTGCACATCAATTAGAATGGGGGAATAAGGGCAAGTGCGGGAAGGGGAGGGTGTTTTTTTTGGGCATTAATAAGTTATAACCAAACACCAGGGGGGAGGGGGAATATACAGGCCCTACACTGCTGGAGGGGGCATGGGAGGGCTCGTGGGGTGTGCAGTTGGAGGGAAAAATGGAAAAAGCCCAGGATGCACCACAGGGTGTGCAGTGGGGCGTGGGATGGGAGGCCAAACACCGGGGGGGGGGGGGGGAAGAAGGGCCCACGGGCCCATGAGACTCGAAATTGGCAGCCTGATACGATGAAATATTACATACACGGTTTGCTTTTCTAAGAAGACCAAACACCAAGGGAGGTCAAGACTGTGAGACTCAATCCACCGTGTTGCATGCACGGGTCCTGATAGTAGAATACCCATAATATACTCAAATTTTGTTAACATAATACCTGCTAACATAATACCCAACATTAGTAGTTTTCAAGACTCAATCTTACATTATAAACCAAAGTCTCATAGCAGAAACCGTGTAAACTAAACCTTTTCAATGTGTGGTTTGCTTTACTCTATCAATCTTTCATCTCTCGCCTTCGTATGGGATTATTTTTTGAGAAGAGGTACAAACGTACAAACAAATAAATCGTATGGTTCAGAATGATGAAGGTGAAATGTAGACATGCTGAGGAATGTGACGAACGAACTGTGAGCCTTCATACGTATATGTAGCCTGGTACTACTTAGTGAATCTAGGAACACTCTAAGAGAAAATAACCTATGGCCACCTCCTCCGAACAAAAAAAAAACCTAGCCTTCCCTTTTTCTTACATGTGCAGTCTGGAAAAATTATTTAAAAAAAAAACAATTTAAGCCTATGTCACAATATTTTAAGATTTTCTTATTATTGTTATTGTTTAGGTTAGAAATCTCGGAGTACTGGCCACTAGCCAGGGGGCGAGAAGCATTTCATTACTGGCGAGTAGGCTCTGTCTCCCCTACTCTTCAAGCTGAGAATGTCGTGAAAATAGAGACGTGTCCAACTTTGGTCACGTCCAGGTTTCAAGCAACAATGTTAGTATTGCTACATGACACACGGGCATGTGTCTTGTGTTGTGAGTGCAGTATGCTTGGGAACAACATGGTGTCAAGAGGCAACTAAGTGTTGGTTTAGCTAGGGACTTTATAGCTTAGGCTGTGTTACGTGGTGAGGAGAGTTAAGTAAGACCCACGAAGCATAAGTGCAAAATCAGCAAGGAACTGACCATACCCAGATGACTGCCTGACATCCCAAGACAAAGCGTGACCGCCATGTATGAGTTGCCACCACACAAGCTAAGCTATCTGTTCACAGCCGCACGTAGTATTTATGATGTGGGGAATGAAGAAACCGCGATCATAAATACAACAGAGGTGCGGATTGTGAACAGACCGCTCAGAGTGAAAGATATCGTGGTGGCAACTTACATGGCGGTCACGCTGTGTATCTGGTGATGATCAGATCCTTGCTGCTTTAGCACTTATACTGTCCCCTCTCCACATAACACAGCCTAAGCTAAGTCCCTAGCTAAACAAACACTTAGTTACGTCTTGACGTCATGCTGTCTTCAAACACACTGCACTCAACAACACAAGACACGTGCCCATGTGTCACGAGCAACACGCACGCAACCATAGCGCATTGTTACTTGAAGCCTGGACGTGACCAATGTTGAACACGTCCCCATTTTCTCAACAGAGAAGGCTATTATAAGAATTTTCCCCTCTTCAGCCAAGTTATGAAGTAGGCATATAAAAATTATCATGGCTGAAATCAGCTTCAGTAAAGAGTTAATGGAAAGGATTGTAATGCATTAATTTTCATTTAACATTATCTAATCTCTTTTCTCTCTCTTTTCCTAAGTTCTGCGTTGTTCACCCCCCCCCCCCCCCAAAAAAAAAAGCGATGTCGAGTAAGATTCGCGGTGTCACTGGTCATTGGTAGATTAAGCACAAATCATAATATCCATTTTTAGGCTAAGGCCATAAACTACGGTGACTGTGAGACAGTCACTGCAAACCAAATCACTAAATAATTTATCGTTTTCGTAACAATTTATGGGATTACAGTAGTGGTGATGTCACGGCGTTTATAAATTGCCTGGTCACTGCAGGTTTCAAAATCTAGGCCTAAAATAAAACAATACCTGGTCAACATTTCCTCCTCCCACCAAAAAAAAAAATCAACTTGGTAGGTGAAAGTAGGTAGGCTACTCTAGTAAAATGCAAAGTCATTTTTTGTGTGTTTTATTGTTAGGGACCTGCAATCATACAATGCAGTGGCAAAGGCCAAAACAAAACTAACTAGGCCTACACATTACAGAAAGGCTTGTTACTACAACACATTAGTGCTGGACATTTAAAAAAAAAATTGGCATTTCGTTGATATTATGTTGAGCCTTAGTATAAATAGCCTAGGCCTATTTTTTTTTTTTTAGCTTAGTAAGTTGGCAAATTCAAAGTAATGAATGAATGGTATTACACAGGGAAAATTTCTGGCCAAATAATTGAAGCACTGAATCATAAGGCTGTACCGAACAGATTTTTGGAGATTTTGTGCTGATCTGCAAAAATCGGTTCGGCGAACAAAAACCTACAGATTTTCGATTTTTGCCAGGCCCTAAACAATGAATAAATTCTGTTTTACCACATGCTTTGTTACCTATGTTTTAATTTAGGCTAGGCCTACATGTTTTACATTGTGTAGGCTAAGGTTATTAACAGACAAATATTTACTTTTATTTGGGTAAAAAAAAAATGTATTCCAATGTTTACATTAGCCAACAAATTTGTTAGCCTACAAGTTTGTAAGCAAGGAAAAAAATTGTTAAAAATCATTAGCGATCGGTTTGGTTAAATCGGATCGGTACACCAATCAATTTGTGGCTGATCGGATCGAAATCTGTTCATCAGAAAAAATGCTGATCGGTACAGCCTTACTGAATTACATGAACACAGCAAGCCATATTGAAGCAATGAAACACTAATTTTTAAAGCTGTACCAAACAGATTTTGGCATATTTTGTGCTGATCGGCAAAAATCGGTTCGGCAAACAAAAACCTACGGATTCTGTTTCACCACATGTTTTGTTACCTTTTGTTTTAATTTAGGCTATACCTACATGTTTTACATTGTGTAGGCTAAGGTTATTAACAGAAAAATATTTACTTTTATTTGGGTCGTAAAAAAAAATGAATTTCAATGTTTACATTAGCCAACAAATTTGTTAGCCTACAGTACAAGTTTGTGTAAGCAAGAAAAAAAATTGTTAAAAATCAGTAGTCGTTCCATCTGTTGAACGTCGATTTCAAAATTACTGGAATCTGAATAATTCTCGCCAGCAGGATCGAAACCTGGATCACTAACACTGCTGTTCCCCTCCATCTTCGACACAGTAATACAATATATTTCAAAAAGTTGCTTTTTTTACTTAAGTTTTCGCTTGTAAACAAATGTAAACAAACACGAAGCCAAGATTAATTAAATATATATATATATATATATACATCTTTTACAAGGTTGTTCCGTCCCGACCTCATTAACACGCCCCGCCTGCCATGACGCTGCTCGTGACGTCACTGTACTGCCAGCTGATCGCGGAGATGGCCAACAGCACATTTGCACGATGTATCTCGCCAGAGCCTTTCTTAGGGGGCTCTGATCTCGCTAGCAACGTTCATGACAGAAAATAATTTTTCGTATCATTTATTTTTGAACGTTATGAGTAGATTTCAGATTACAGTGAATGTGAAAACGAAAAAATGAGCTTTTGAATTAATATATATATAGGTTTGTTGCAAACGCAACCGGAGCGACAAGGACTGGGTGGTCACTGACTGCCGTCCGATGTTAAAACTAAAAAATTGTACACTATAAAAGTTTAACAGTAAAAAGTTTAAAACAAACACGATGGCTCGGCTGCAGAGGAAGGGTTGATGGTATGGGGTGTTTGGGTCACGAATGCCTTACCACCAAGGTTAGACCTACCAGGGACACGATGGTCCCCGATGGCATCGCCAAACGTGAGGGACAAGTGCAGGGAAAAGCCAGGTAACGTTGTCAATGTTTCTTTAAAAATAATAAAATAATGCATCGTAGTTTAAAGCTTGGCTAATGCCAATTGTCAATATTCATAAAGATAAAAATAATAATAATAAAACAATGAAAATGCATGAAACTGGTGTAGTGATAGTTAAAAACTGAAGTGGGAAGTAAGACCAGAGCTATTTACAATAAAAAAAGTTGTATGTAAATATAATAAGAATCATGGAGCCAACCTGCAACATAGCGTGGCAGAACAGTTTGAATAAAAAAAATACAATTGCCTCTATGTGTGGAAGCAACTTGCCTGGCAAGGATTGTGACTCACCTATAGCCAGCCAAATTTAATAGCATAGTTTGATAACCACACAGACTGTTCACAGATCGCCATGAAAGAAGACTACTGGAGTGGACGTCTCAAAAAAACGATGCAGGGGCTCAGTTTTAAGCATACTGCGAAAGATCGTGATAGAATTCGCATTTACAGTATCCTCCTTAAGGGAGTTCCAGATGGGGACAATGCGTACAGAAAAGAAATGCAAACGACAGTCGAGGCGCGCCCCTGGGACAGCCAGCTTCCAATTATGTCCTCTGGTGCGGCCCAAACTCGGGGCCAGGTCAAAAAATGGAAGATCTGTCTCTATAAGTTGGTGCAAGATCTGATAAGTCAGGACCAAGTCGAGAACAATTCTGCGCAACTCCAGAAGCTCAAGGCCCAATCTCTCGAGACGTTCCTTGTACGAAACCTCGCGAAAACCAGGAAGTGCCTTTGTAAAGCGTCTCTGAACCGCTTCGATAGAATCGATGTCATGTGCCAAGTATGGCGACCAGACTGGAGTTGCATATTCGAAGATTGGGCGCACAAAGATCTTAAATGCCCAGACCCTCGTCTTAGCATTTAAGATAAGCAACGCCTCATGATTGCAGAACGTCGGTAAGCCGAAACACAAACCTTTTGGCAGTGAAGAGAGGATTTCAAATTTTGATAGAACCAGATACCAAGGTCTCGCTCTTCATCTGCTTGTGGAAGGATCGACTGGTTTAATGTATACCGGGAGCAAGGGTTAGAGGTGCCAACATGGAAAGCATGGCATTTACCGATTGAAAGTGGGAGCTGCCAACGTTCAGACCAGACACTAACTACCTGAACCTGAGTCTCAAGGGCCTGAGAAGGGGACAAGGTGAGATTTTCTACCCCGACCTTCAAATCATCCGCAAATTTAAAACCAAAGGTATCGTTATTTTCTAATTTCAGGTCATTTAGGTAAATAACAAATAGTAGTTGACCCAAGACAGAACCCTGTGGAACGCCACAAGGAACCTGTGTCCAGGAAGAAAAGGTATCCTCAATTGATACCCACTGGGTTCTGTTCTGCAGAAACGCTGATATCCAGTCGTGTACTTTTCCCACGATACCACAATGGCTAAGCTTCAGAAGGAGCTTTCGATGAATCACCGACTCGAAGGCCTTTTTAAAATCGAAGTAAATAGTATCAGAAGGGATTCCCACGTCCAGTGCGCTAGTCCAACGGTCTAAGACCAGGAGTAATTGGTGAACAGCGGACCTACCAGGAAGAAAGCCAAATTGGTCACGTTGAATAATAGAGTGCTCTTGCAGGAAAGAGACAAGTTTATCTCGGATAACTGATTCCATAAGTTTACAAGCAACGCAAGTGAGGGCTATGGGTCTGTAGTTCAGGGGGTCGGAGGGGGGGCCCCTTCTTAAAGACTGGGATTACAATTGCCTGACTCCAGGCAGATGGGATTTTACTTTGTGCAAAAGAAAGGGAAAACAATTTCGAGAGTGAATAACTGATTTCGAGAACCAAGGATTTAAAAAGGAAAGCTGACAAACCAACAGGTCCACAGGATCTGCTCCGTTTAATCTTGTTTAAAGAGGAAATAACCGTACTTTGAGGAAACTCGACCAAAGTGCACTTGGAGGTTAACGTGGAAAGTAAAAAGTGCAGATGACTAGGGTCACCGTTGTCAGAGAAACTGTTAGAAGCAAAGACATCACTTAGTGCCTCGGATTTATCAATGTTCTCGGTCAAGTATATGTTACCCACTTTGAGAGGTGGGAGGGCTCGAGATGAGTCGTTTGACCTTCTGTAGTATTTTAATAGTGCAGCAAAATTTCCCTCTCTGATCACAGCTGATTCCTTCTCCCTGTACCAAGCCTCAGTGGAGTCTGAGTACTGCTTTCGTGCAGAGTTGTATCTAAGCAGAGCAGAAGGGTGCGGGTTATGCTTGTAACTTCTCCATAGTTTTAGCTTTCTAATGCGCAATTTAGTAATGAGGCGAGGGTAGCCAGTACGACCATTCTTTAGAGGACGGGGTCTGTCTCTGCACTGGTCGATGTGGCCTGTCAAAATTCGGTGCAAACAAGTCCAGGCCTGTTCAATGTCATAATGAACATGAAAAATTAGATTGTCCCAGTCAACAGTAGAGAGTGAGAGCCTAAGTTTAGCAAAGTCAATCTTTCCCTGTCCAGAAGTGGGGGCCCCAACTAAATACTTTCCAGAACCAGTTTGAGAAAGGTTTACAGAAAACTCTACAACACAGTGGTCGCTATTTCCAAAGTGTGCACCAACGCGAACGTCGTACACCAGGCGCTCATCATGCGTGAAAATCAAATCCAAAATATTGTTCCCCTGGTCCCCTGGTCAACCAGCTGGCGAAGTCCCAGGGGCGCAACAAGCTCCAGAAAGTACTCATGATGTTGATCAGAGGCAACGTTCCGATCCCAATTAACGGTCGAAAGGTTGAAGTCACCCAGAAGGATGTTTGAAAAAGTAGGGTGGAAAGAACGCTCGATGAAGTTGCAAAGAGACAAAATATCGGAGTCAATGTAACTATTAGGCAAGTAGCAAAGTATAAAGGTTAACTTGTTCCGGGGCATGGAAACAACAATGCCCTCAACAGCAGGGCTGACCTCAAGAACGGCAAAAGGTACACTAGAACGATGCAGTATGAGGAGCCCTTCGCCCCGACTACCTCGATCGCGTCTAATGACTGCATACTCACTGGACACCCCGAGCATGGCATCAGTAAAATCATGGGTAAGCCATGATTCAACCACGAAGATTACATCGTAATGATTAAGACGGATAAGGTCCTTGAAACAGCCAATGTTTCTAATTACACTACGTGCGTTAAATAAAATGCAGTGGAGGGTGTCCTCAGATGTTGGCATCTCTGGGGTAAACGTGGGATAAAGTGTGCCAACAAAGCAGCAGATCGTGCGCCTGTTTTCCGATATTTTGAAAATACTGTAGTCGGCCGAAATTCGCTCTTGTCTAACGTGCGTGTAATGAAACGACGGGGTAATAATTTGTCAATGAATTTGTATTTCGGAACGGACCAAGGATATAATAATATTATGATGTCTGTAAACGGAAAACGAGCGCTGTAATTGTGTAAAGGCGGATTCCCACCGCCTTTTCCGTTTTCATTTCGGAATCAGAATCGGAAAGGAAAAATTTTACGTCTACCTAAAACAACGAAATCGTTCCCACCGCGGAAAGCAAGCTTTAGCGGCCATCCAATCATACAACGCGTTTAAAAATCCAAGCCTGTCACGCGAGTAGCCAACTACAATGGAGCTTAGTAATATGTCTTGAGCACGTGAAACTAAACATGGCGGAGTCGCGGGAGCGCTTCGCAGTTGACCACTTCACTGTCTATATTCATCCAACTGCCCGTATGTAATTTAATAATTAGTATTTTTTGATTTACAGGTCTCAACCGCCAAACGTTTCGTGCCGTAGTGTTGAGCGGCTCGAGCCACATTGTCTTAAATTTTGGTATTGTCGTATACTGTCGAGTGTTTTGCTAAAGCCCCCGAATGAGGCTGCTCTGGACGGTGGTCAACGTCACAATGGTTAGCACGAAGCCTCCGTCGCCGGGTGCCTACCTATTCAACGGCGACCCGGGCCAAGTTTCTGGCGGTAGCTAACAGACTACGATCTGCCCGCGTATCTAGGCCACAAGCTATTTTTTTTGTTAATCACACAATGGGTTTTTCTAAGCTGATAAGCAAGTTACCTCCTCGTTTTTCTCAACTAAAATATCAATCGCTTAACAGGCATCCATCTTTGTTGGGCTGGCGATCGACTGCAGTAGTGTGTCACGTGGGAGCAACTGCGCGCTATGACTGGCTTTCCGATAAGCTTTCGTTTCGTTTCGTTTCGGAAAAAGCTAACCAGGTTGGAGTCAACTTTCGGATCGGAAAGGAAAAAGAAAAAGTCTCGCGCATGCTCTGTTGAGTCGTTGCCGTAGCAACTGCCTAAACTTTTCCGATTCCGATTCGAAATCAAAACGGAAAAGGCGGTGGGAATCTACCTTTAGTTGCTTTTTCATGCCACGGAAGTTCTCCCATCTTTAAACCCACAGATTTGAGAGTTTAGGTCTTCGATTTGAACTTGGCCAAAACATAATCAAGATTTGGATAATTACCTTCGAATTTCAGTTATTGCTGCTCGA
>JAHWFP010058652.1:2710-27006 GCA_023313725.1 Lithobius niger
ATAGGGATTGGAAATAACAACCCCCCCCCCCCCCCCCCCCCCCCCCCCCCCCGACGAGCCGTGGGACGTGGGGGAGATATCCTCCTTTTTTCTTTTTCCTTTTTAATCTCTAGGATGGGTGTTACTGGGTCCAGGCCCCTTCCCTCTCCTGATCTTTGTTTTATTTTGGGTTAAGTAGTTTTATTATTATTATTTCCAATCCCTATATAATTATAGAGAAAGTCGCACTAGAACAAATTAACGAGTTTTTGCAAATGCAGGAACGAAGTCGACGACGTGTGGTCTTCCATGATTAGCTGTTCTGTCAGTAAATCTGGGTTCACTATTTTTATTATTTTTAAAACTTTTTAAATTTTAATGTTAATTTGCCTTTAAGAATGCTTTGCTTTGGCATGATGTATTTTATTGTGTATTCTGTACTTACGATGCTTGACTGCTGATTTTTAATGCACTTTAGAACAGGGTGCTACTTATCCCCAAAACATCGTTTGATTTTGTGTGTGCACTTTGCTGGCTTTTTATGCTTGTTAATCACTATACAGTATGTCTCAGAAGTCCTGAACCAGGTAGGCCTACATGGTATAAGCTTATACAGTGTAAGCCTAAGGTGTACAAATCAGAAAACTATGAGCAAAATATGCACCTAATGGGAGTAGCAAATGAGTTCCACAATAGGCTTTTACTCGCAGTAATACCGGTACCTTAGGCCTAATATAGTATAGGCGTACTTCGTATAGGCCTACACTGTATAGAATATACCATATAGGCCTACCTGGTTCAAAACTTCTGAGATATACAGTATAAAGCGTATACAACAAATTTGGGCCAAAATATAAAAAAAAAAAACAGCAGCGATATTACGCATCACAATTTTCAGTTTAATACGGGAGACTGAGGTTAAACACGTTACTTTACCATTCCCGAAGAACTACTGCACTGTGACTGAGGTTGGCGCTAATGACTTAGCTGTCGACGCGCCATTAAGCCTCAATCCCCCCCCTCCCATTTCCGAATGATACAAAGAATTCTTGTAATCTTCCGCAGTAAACAAATAATACACAAATTCTTGAGACACGTGGCCCTCAACCGGTGTAAATAACCATACAAGGGAGGGAATTAAAAAATGAAAACCGTAGTGGAGTCACTGGTGTTATAGGTTTCATTGAAGTAATGGCTGAAAAAGCAAGGTTAGGACAATCATATCGTAAATGAAAGTGTATCGCCCTCTATTGACGAAATATCTTACCATTTACGCAAGCTGAATCTATACTTAACGCAGCCGATTTATTTTATGTAAAATTGTACAATTCACAAAACCTTTAACAAACACTAAGTTGACATGTACTGTACTTCGACAGGAAGTTGAAACCTTACGTATCAGATTCTGTCAAGAGGTTATTTGTTCGGAATATCCTTTTTTTGCGTATAAAATTTTTACACGAAGCTTTAATGAAATTTTAGTGCAGAAACATTAATTAGGTGTATTAAAAAGTCTCATTTGTCTACAACAGTGTTTCTTTTAACTAAAATAGTGTTATTTATTTGTCTAAGTAAATTTTTCTACAAAACTATGGTAAGTAAGAATTTATTCACTTTGCGTTTACATTTATTCTTTTATTATTAAAAAAACCCACTTAAACGTATAAAATACGGATGTAAGTTTTAAAAAAAACTCGATGCTCTAAAGGAACAAATACAAGAAAAAAGACATGTAAGCCATCAACGTCGCACTAATACGTGTAAAAGAATCTCCAGCGGCCCAAAAAACAAACTGGAGTTTCTTTTACACGTATTAGTACGACGCAGATGGCTTACATGTCTTTTACTTGTATCTGTTCCTTTAGAGCATTGAGTTTTTTTTAAGGCTTTCATCCGTATTTTATACGCCTAAGCGTTTTTTAATACTAATATCTGTTTTTTTTTCTTCTAGGAGACATTCCAGGTAACTTAAATAACTAGATTTTGATATGAGATAATAGCGATATGAGATAATTGGAACGAATTTCGTTCAAAAAGCCATGGACCTTGTTAATTAATGCCTATTTTAAGCTATAAAAGTTTAAAATCGGTTAATTGCTTCTATTTCTATAGGTGAAAGCCAAACTTCCCCAACAACGCTTTAAGCTATAAAACTTGAACATCGGTTGATTGGTTCGATCTCCAGATGTAGTACAGCTGTTACAGGCCGTAATTTGGGCTAACTTGCATATGGAGCCAAAAGCCATGAAACTTTGTACGCAAGTCATCCTTAGCATACAAATTGAACTAGCTATGGACCCACTCAAGATACCCCGTAAGCCCCCCCCCCCCCCGTGCCCCCACACACTCACCTCTGTGAGGTTGATAACCAACGAATATTTGCAAATCGTGCCAAAACATGAATTGTGGTACACAAGTCATTTTTAGCAATACAAATTGAACCAGCCGTGAAACTCCCACAAAATAACCCTCCAAGACCCCTCATTGCCCCTTGTGGTCCTGCACTGAAGCCTGAACAACAAATCCTCACAGATCGAGCTAAGAGCTTGAAATTTGATACCTAAGTCATTATTAGCAATATGAACCAAACTATAGCTATGGCAACCTCTTGAGATATACCCAAGGCCCCCAGCTCCCCCCCCCCCGAACCCTCTCCATGAGGCTTATCCAACAAACGAGCTGAAAGCATGAAATTTGGTTAACGAAGCAAGTCTGCAGTAAAGACTGGCTTTGTGAGAAAACCAATACGTTAGTCTGAGAAAGAAAGAGCCGGGCGCTCTAACCACTGCGCTACCGGGGCGGGTACTGGCTACAGGCTCCAGCCGAGCTACTCAGTAGTGACCTAGAGATCACAAACAGACACACAAGGAGGGAAAGCAACTTTGCTTCTTGGCCTCCACCCTAGAAATAATGCAAGTAGTAGTGCATGAAATTTGGTACATAATTCATTCTTAGCAGTACAAATCGAACTAGAATTTGTTAGTGATCAGCCTCACTGAGGGACCACAGGCTTTTAGTACGATCAGTAAAAATTTTTTGGTCATTGATGCTTCATGGAAGAGGCACTGGAGGAGAACTTTCGTCGTATTTCATGGATTGCCACGGCTGGTTCGGCTTCTATTGCTCAGAATGACGTGTGTACCACAATACATGTTTTTGATACGATCTGCAGAATGTGTTGGTCAGCAACCTCAAGCAGGGGGGATGCCTTTGGACGTACTTCATGGAGGTTCTATAGCTAGCTCGATTTGTACTGATTTGACTTGTGTACCAAATTTCATGCTTTTTTTTAGCTCGATATTCAATAATTTGGTGAAGCCTTAGTGAGGAGGCTTGGGGGCTAGGGAAGGGAGGGGGTTTGGGGGACATTTCATGGGTTTCCATGGCTGGTTCGTTGTGTACTGCTAAGAATGACTTGTGTGTCACAATTCAGTCTTTTAGCTCTATCAGCAAAAATTTGTTGGTCATCAGCCACATAGGTGGCTTTATCTATCCTGGTGTATTCTTGGACTGTTGCTTATCTTTCTCCTTTCACACTCAAAAGGTTTCAAAGGGTTTCACGAGCGTTAACCACTCCTGGTTATCTGCTCATTTTACGCTCTATCCCTCCTTAACAATGTATACTCGTCGGACAATAGCTTAGTAACAATACTATCCTCAATCAGGTTATGATTACTGTAATAACTTCAATGCTTGAATTTTTGAATCTTTCTTAATGACCCAACGCGGCCTGTACAACCACAAGCTCAACTAAGAACGTATACCCTAACTTCAATGCTTTAATGGAGTGTGACTGATTGTTTACAACTCAATTGATTTTATCTCTCTGTTTTGTTCAGAGAGTCGCGTTGTTTTTACTTCTCCTCTCTGCGCCCTCTTTTAGGCCTCTTGGCAGCAGACGCCATGTGAATATTAGGCCTTAAGCCTTTTGTGCAAGCAACCACTGACTCCTCCAAGTATGCGACCCCTGTGTTGCCACTGTGAGTGTTATAATCCGATGTAATGAAATAGCTGCGGATTTTCTGGAGGGGCTATAGGGTTTTTGCCCTTATTTTTTAACGGAGATAGCCATAAAAGGAACACGCGAGAGAGAGAGAGTGGATCGGAATACTTATTAGTTATTACCCCTAATATTCCAAGGTTAATAAAAGAAGTAGAGGACCAGAAAACAGAGATGCATGACTTCTTTCATGTCTATGACGAATCCCCACGATCCATCCTTAAAGCGGCCTCCGACTTTCATCCAATTAGTGAGGGTAAGCAACAAGAGTAGACGGGGGGGGGGGGGGGTCGGGGGGCAGTTCCCTCCTTATCCCCAGCCATGAGAAGTCTTTGCGAATCGGGGACACACACTCGTACTCCAGATTTTTCCTTAGTCTATATCAATTCTGGGGGAAACGATGGGTTTTTCAAAGTTTGGCGTTTAACATGGAAGTTCATGCTGAGGCTTACACGGTCCTTGATAAATAATAAGAATTTGTCACGGTAGCAACAGTTCTGGCAAGGACACTAAGATCGCTAACAGATAACCTAAATTACAAACAGAAGACAATCATATATAATGAAAGAGATCGGCCGACAAGGAAAGGTGAGGGGATTAGGTAATGGGGGACGAATGCCTTATCACCAAGGTTAGACCTGCCAGGGACTTTAAGTTCCCCGATGGCATCGCCAAACGTGTTGGACACTTGATGAATCACTTAATGAATGATATGCATACTACTTTACGTTCTCCTTTGCATGCCAACCCGTCCCGACTTACCAAAGAGGATGAAGTTATTCTTCTTTGCCCCGTGACCAAATGCCCACTAAAAGACCACCACGCTATCATAAATGTATTATGTAGGACTAGCACAATGTGCAACGGATAAGCCGTGACATCTTGGTGTCTGGGTCAACTCTTATTTAACTCTAGTGTTCCTTGAAATTCCAAACTCATTTGAAAGGAACTTTTGACGAACTCTGTCAGTGTTGAGTTCTGTTCAGAATATCATTCGTTAGTGCGGAATTGAGTCACTCATCTGTGGAGTCAGGTTTCGAGTCAAGTAAAGTTACAGAATACCACGGCTACTCGAGTGCAGTTTCGGAAAGCGGGCCTTATGTCATAAAGTCAAGTAAATGAAACTCTATGCAGTTCTATACAATACGTGCATTTATAAGAGATGGGTATTATGGGGATAAAGTAGGCAAAACAAGCAAGCTATATTTCTGCCTCTCTTGAGGGTCGTTATCAGGCAGAAAAACACCCAGAGTAAAAATGAGAGAGGCCATAAGCCTATACCAACCAACACCAGCCACGTACTTCCGGTAAAATGGCTGGTGTTGGTTGGTAGGCTTTTGGCTCTCTCTCTTTTTTACTCTGCGTGCTTTTTATAGCTGATGACGGCCCCCAAGAGAGGGCAGAAATATAGCGTGCTTGTTTTGTGTATTGAATGCCCAAGGCTAACCAGAGGGGGAGGCGAGTGTGGCTTCCGTCCCTACCTAGCTCTGTTTCAAGGGGGCCCAGCTCTTCAGCTCAGGGTAAAAAAAATCCACTGCAAAAAGGATGTTTACTGTGTAAAGGTGCACACAGGCCCAGACTGGCAGGGTCGTATCTCATGGTCTAGTAACTGTTGACATGCATACTTTGATTCAAACAAAAAAGTCACCAAAAAAGTAGCAAAATATAATCCACTTCCAAGGGTGATTTCTTCCAAATCAGCAGTGTAGGCATCATGAAACTCGGTAGTCCATGGAGTGCCCATTAGGGCCTGCACAAATTTGGAGTCATAGGTCACATCAGGCCTCTGGGCAGCCCTGTGAATGCCTACTTCATGGAGTCAACCCAGAATCCCCGTCTTTTATTCAAGTATCGAAGCATTCAACCAACCACCCCTCTAACGTTCATTTATTCAATATGGTTTTTTTGCTCTTTGTATACGTTTTTTCTTCTTCAAACTTTCATTTGCTGTGACATAGCCAGTATAACTTCTTTTTAATTATACACTAAATTAAAAAGTAGTATTAGAATGTGGCATGTTTGCATTCATTTGCGTACAACGTTGCTGCTAGGTAGACGCACTTTAAAAGTGGAGAGATTGTGAGATTAATTTAATTCAAACTTGATACAAAAGTTTAAAATCCAAATATATTAGCGTACAAATAAGATGAAGAAAAAGGTTTAAGCCTGTAAAATTAAATGTTTGAACACATGAAAGCGGTCATACATCACATTAAAAAAATATTGTTTTTAATATTTTTCAGTGAAGCAATTTGAAGGCCCTTCAATCAAAACATTAATAACAGACTCGCCATCCCCGCAGCTTAGCAACCGCCGTTTACGTCTGCGTGTCCATGTTGAGTGGAAGTGACGTAAACATTTTCTGACATTTCATGCGAGTACGTAATATCTTATTTTTAGAACCACGCACAACAAGCATTGTGTTAGGCGAAAGTGAAAAGCATTCGATTAAGTATTTCCGCGTCAAAAAATAGGTGAGAACAAACTTTGGTTGGTTGAGCATTGTAAGACTTTTACAGGTTTGTGTTATCTCTTTATCGTTAGACGCGAAACTTATACTCCGAATTCACTATGCTCGAAAAATAGTTCACTATGCTCCGATGTTCATTTTGCGAATTAGTTATTTACCAAAACGAAACTTTAAGAATTTCTTGGAAATGTGAGCAAGACTGACTAACCATGTCCATGTTTCGTATTTTGCTTAAATCTATCGTATCAAAAACCAAAACTGGTAAAAGGGGCCGCCAAGTTCCGAATGGTTCGGCCCTTCAAAAGAGTGATATCAACATACCAAAACATTCGCCAAGTTAATCGCACCACTTAATAATTCGAGGGTTATATGAAAACTAGAACATTGCTACTTTCGGTAGCAATGTTCAAGTTTTCATTTAACGTCCAAAGTATTATTCGGTGCGATTAAGTTGGCGAATGTTTTGGTGTGTTGATATTACTCCTTTGAAGGGCCGAACCATTCGGAACTTGGCGGCCCCTTTTACCAGTTTTGGGTTTTGATATGATATCACTACTTATTTTTTAACTGTGTATTGACTCAACTCCACTACCGTGCAGATAAGTAATAAAGTGCCACGTTAACAAGAAATTGGTTTTCAACAATTTGCTACTACCTTTTGCCTATAGGCCGAACCATTCTCGACTTAGTCACCTCTTTATTGGCTTTTGGTTTGGTTTTAATTTTGTTGTAATTTGTGGTATTTAGTTAGTTTTGGTGTGTTGATATCACTCCTTTGAAGGACCGAACCACTCTCAACTTGGTGGCCTCCTGACCAGTTTTTGGCTTTGTTTATTTTCCTTTGTTTTTACACTAGGTTTATTTTTCGTGAATTGGACGTGAAAACAATTTCTTTCCAACGTTGTTTAGATTTATTGTGATACACTAGTGTTTGCCTAGGCACGTATGTCAGTATACACGTTCTCATTGTCGGAACTTTGGGCGTCCAATGAGAGACGATGCCGACAATACTAACAATGGTTATAACACAACTTTCGTACTTACGCGCCCTCCCACGCCATCCCTGTTACGCCGCCAGGCTCCAAACCATAAAAGGTACGCAGTTCGTATTGTAGTGCACCCATTCGTCCAATTTCATAGCTGGAAGCCTTTCCGGTTTCTCGGAATCGATGAATAATCACCCTATGGGATTTAACATGGGGATGAGTAACACATTTTCAACGTTATTGAGGGGCAGATTTTGCACTGAAAGCAGCATAGCTGGCATTCAAACACGAGTTAATTTTTGTCAGGTGGGTCATTGCTCTCGATTTCAACACAATTTAAGCTTTTGTACCGCATTATTATTTTTCCCAAGTACCTGAATTGTGCCCAACTATGCTTCAAGATATAAGACACTGACGCAATGGCGTCGCGCTACAATGGTTTACAACCTCGACAATTGAATTGATGTGATATTTGTTGTGATGTTTCTTGCCTAACTTGGCGCGATACCCTAGCGTGTGTTTAGATATCCACGGTATCAAAGCAGTTTGAAGGGTAGCCGCTTACGTTGACGCAAGGGTTTAGGCTTTTCAGCGATTTACAAAAAATACAGCGATTTACAAATATACAGTAATTTTTAAAAAATACAGCGATTTACAAATATACAGTAATTTGTAAAAAAATACAGCTATTTACAAATATACAGTGATTTATAAAAAATTCAGGTGAATAGGTTCAAATGATCACCGGGACGGAGCGGGACGCGGAGGCAGGTGGAACTCAGTGAATCGAATTTAACGAATTTAAATAAAAAATTAGTCAAAAATTAATTTATGCAGAGGCTTTGCATCCCGTATTGAAATGAAACGAAAATATATCCGTTGGAACAAAACTACTATCGATTTTAAAATACAGTTCGGCTACTACTAGTCTTCGGTTGTGAAATGCTGACGAAAGGACCATTCACACCATAATAGTGCAGAAAATTAAAGGTCACCAATTTAAGGAGAGTAATTACGCTTAGTAACAGGGACGTCATAACGAATTTGTGCGTTTTGTGAAACAATCACGATTAAAGGAATGCCACAACTGATGAATAAAGTAACACCTTTCGCTCACCGGAGTCGTGGTAAAGATTGGAAGGAGCCATCTTTGGGGCAAAGGTTCGTGATATAGAATGGAGATGATGATCTGTGTGATTTTTAAACATAAAACGAAATTTAGTTACCAAATACCGCCAGGTTGCAGCAAGGAAAATAGCCGAATAAAACCAGCAGGGACGTGCTGCTAGCTCCCCGTGCAGAGTGCGGAGCCGAAACCCGGAAATGAAGTATTTTATGGCACATCACTTCTGGAGGCTCTTTTTTCACGTATTGTGGAGGAATATATTTAGCAATGTGACACGTTACGAACACCACTCAAATTCAAGATTACAAAATGCAGAGTATTACTACGTAAATTGAATATTATTTCTTATGTTACACAATATACGTAATAGCAGTTGGCCTACCATAAAGAAGCAATAGTAAAACGGAAAAACAGTTCGGAAAGCCAAGTGGGCTCAATTAATACACATTTACATAAAATAGACATAAATCGCTGTAAGAAATACAGCGATTTATAAACATACAGTAATTTATTAAGTATACAGCGATTTTCAAATATACAGTGATTTGTAAAAAAATACAGCGATTTACAAATATACAGTAATTTATTAAGTATACAGCGATTTTCAAATATACAGTGATTTGTAAAAAATACAGCGATTTACAAATGTACAGTAATTTATTAAGTATACAGCGATTTTCAAATATACAGTGATTTGTAAAAAATACAGCGATTTCTAAATACACTGTGATTTATAAAAAATACAGCGATTTACAAATATACAGTGATTTGTAAAAAATACAGCGATTTATAAATATACAGTGATTTATAAAAAATTCAGCAATTTACAAATATACAGTGATTTTCGCGAATGGCTTATTTCCTATACATGTTTATAAGTTTGGACAAGCTAAACCTGACGACTATTGAAGTGTTGACAATGCATCAGCAAACGTTTGGCATATATGGATTTTTGGGTGTCTGTGAATTTTCACGCTGATAGTAATCAATTGTAACTGATAAATTTTCTACAGCTACACCTTAGGCAAGCACACCAAAATCGAGTTTCAACGCTCTTTTTACCAATTCTATAAACACTTACCTTAACTTTGTCCAAATTCGTTATGAATTCATCAGTAGACGGCAGAACGGACTTTAGAAATTCTGCCTCCATAAATATACGTTCTGCTCTTTCGTGGATTTTTTTCGGTAGCCGAAGGGTAGGAGTTCACTAGATAGTTCCGTCATTTTTGACGGCTTAATAG
Organism: Lithobius niger; assembly: GCA_023313725.1. Classification (NCBI taxonomy): domain Eukaryota; kingdom Metazoa; phylum Arthropoda; class Chilopoda; order Lithobiomorpha; family Lithobiidae; genus Lithobius; species Lithobius niger. Next base: position 12,516 of record JAHWFP010058652.1, read on the forward strand.
CTAGTTTTCACGTGTAACCAAATAATTGTAAAACTCAAAGTTGAATACCGTCATTTATTTTTTTTCAACTAGTATCCTCTTGGTGTCGGTAGTATTTTTCTGTACTTAAGCTTGCTGATCGTTAGCGTAGTGATCTGTTTTGTTCCTGCCAATATTTGTTTCAGAAGTTTTCTAGTAAATTTCGAATGCTTCGGATATTTTTTTCCGTTAGATATGAAAATTTAATAATGAGGATTGCAGTAGCGCAGCAAGGGCTATTTTCCAAAGTGGTGTCAATTTTTCCACTCAGTTTTTATACTACTGGTAATACGTTATATGCCTGCCATTTTGAAAATGGTTCTATGAAAAACAAAAAAGACCTCTTTGAGAATTCATCAGCAAAAATTTGGCACAAAATGGTGAGCTCAGAGATTTTTCTTCCTATGTTAGTGTCACATTGAGATTTATAACGTGACAAATGGCTCACGGTGCAAATTTCAGTAGGCAAAACCCAATTTTAACCTTATCAACAGTGCCAGTAAGCCGATAAATCATACTGGAAATTCATACCCCCTTCAACCGCCCATTTCTCATTTTTTTCACCATTGTATGGTGAACCATAGTGGAACTATGGTGAACTATGTGGAAGCAAAACCTGGGTATCTGACAGTATGCAGGGGTGAAAAGATGAAAAATGTTAAGGGTGGATGCCCACCAACACAATACTGGCACAAAGATTCACGAGCCACCACGCTCACTAGTCATTCACGGAAGTCCGTAAAGCCGGGTCCTTTGTGCTCTATATTTAATTCTACAACTGCCACTTACTTTGTATTGTACTGTGTTACGTTGCTAACCGGGAACTGTAAATTGCATCAGTCGGAAATGATCCATATGGGGAATTCTTGCAGTAGAAATATCGTAAGCTCCCTTTATGCACTAGGTTTCATTCGAGTGTCCGTATTTGAACCGGTGAACGAGTCCATCAGCAAATAACTGTGGCAGGGCACGCTTACTTATCTTTCACAAAATAAACCTGGTGATGTACTGGTTTGCCAGTTCGAATCTGCGGGAAGTCCCTTGAATAAAACATAAGTGAATAAAGGTGAATAAATAAGTGAATACTGTACCACGTTACGTTTTTCACTGCTGGTTTATTTCCAGGTAACCTCTGCATATTTATAGCGATATGCGTCGATTTATTGCATCCCAAATGTAAAGTTGTTCTTAATCCGCCTGATAAAACACGTTTTATAAATCCGTGTCCTGTTTTAAATTAAAAAAAAACTTGTCCTGTTTTAAATTAACACACATAAGCCCATTTGATTTCCCGTCCTATTTATGTTTGTTCTTGTTTTATTACAATGATGAAGACGTTACGCTAGTTGGTATTCCACGAAATTACAAAGTTCCCGAAGCCTAGCCTCAGATGAATTACACTGCTTTTGCCGAAACGTGCTCTCAAAGTTTCTTATTGCTGTTGTGTCATGGGTTGCTTAAAACGGATATCGCATGTATATCTGTGCGTATTATGCTTGTAGCATTATTGTTGCATGTTCCTTGCATTTCAGAACCATTTCAGTATTATGGCAACAAATACTGATGCATAAATTAGTTTGTGTCAAAAGAGTGTGATCTATCTACGACCCGCTAATCCGAGCCATCTTTGGCAAGGGCTTCACGATGACAAATACAAATATGGATCTTTTCCTTTCTACCTCAGCAGTTCAAACAGGTAGAGAGATTAAAGACATGGCGTTGGAACGGGAAGCAGCCCAGGCCCCGTGCTGCTTTCTTTTCTTTTGTTGTAGCATTTAATGGTTGCATATTTTGTTATTCGTTAGGCCGTAGTGGTGCGTGGCCTGAAACACATAGAAAAAAAGAAATGGCAGAAACGCAAACCACCACGCAAATTACGTCAACATTTCCTAAAACGGGTACAAAATTTGCTTAATATTAACAGCAAATTTTCTTAGGAATATTGACATCTCCATGGCATTTCAGAATCCATTGCGATGACAGAGTCAGCCCAACCCATGAATACGGTATTCACAACAAAACTGACGAAACAACAAACCTATAACATCAAAACCCATGGACTTCATGGCAGTTTTTTATTGTTATAAGATACCTGTATCGGTTGACGATGCTGTTATTGGAGATGTAAGTGGAGTATCCCCATTGATGCTCTAAACTGGTTATCTTACATTTTGGTTGTATTAATCTAAATGGTTACAATCTTACTCAATGGTGTTCCTATTTCTGAAGCAAATATTGAACGTGACCCCAATTTTGTACGTGACTAACACCTTTTCCTATAATATATGGTGTGAATGACCATTTACTTAGCTCCATCCTTCACCCAGTATTCTCCACTATGTGTGTAGCAAATTTGCTGTAAATCCATATTAAATCTGACTGATTATGGTTTGGATGCTACTTTTGTTTCAGAACTATACGAAAATGGTTGGTCTTCTGCTTCACGTTAAACGATACGCGAGTGAAAATTATCCTATCGTTACGGAGCCTTTAACGGACAGTTTGCTTCAGCAAGTGGTCTTATGAGAAAGCACTCTGCAGCAGCTCTACAGAGAAAATCATACACTAAAAGCAGCTAAAAAAAATTACACAGCAATGCAGTATCGCAGTGGGCTGCTCGGCAACACTGGGATCAACGGGGAGGCACCCTCAGAAAAATATAATAATAATATAGGTTTGTTGCAAACGCACCCGGAATGGCAAGGGCCTGGTGGTCACTAACTGCCATCCGAACTTAAAGCAAAAAATTGATTACAAAAGTTTAAGATTTTACGAGTTTAAAACGAAGACAATGGCCTAGCTACAGAGGAAGGGTAGATAGTACTGGGTTGGGTTCACGAATGCCTTACCACCAAGGTTAGACCTACCAGAGACAAAATGGTCCCCAATGGCAGCGTCAACTGAGGGACAAGTGAGGGGAAAAACCGGTAACCTTGTCAATGTTTCTTTAAAAAATAATAAAATAATGCATCGTAGTTTAAAGCTTGGCCAATACCAATTGTCTATCTTCATAAAAAAAATTTTAAAAAATAAGTTGCAGGGAAACGTTTCATATTCAGCTTGTAGCGCGAGAATGCAAAGGCTTGGGATGCACCGAATACAAAATTGGCCGAATACCGAATACACAACCGAATACTCAACTTGTCGAATACCGAATATATAACCGAATACTCAACTTGCCAAATACCGAATACCGAATATATAACCGAATAGTTAAACTGCCGAATACTGAATACCGAATATTCGGCACCAAACAATTTACATATTCAGCCGAATACCGAATTATTCGGCCGAATACTTAACCGAATACCTGTAATTTAAACATATTTGATCATTGTTTTCTTCTTTTAGAAATGTCAGAAGACAATTCCTCACAAACCAAAAACTAAATGCTTAGCTAAACGATTTACATTCACACAATTGCATGAATTTATACTAAATTATATGCGGCCGAATACCAACAAATCTTAACACTATTCGGCCAAAAACCGAATATCATTATTCGGCCAAAATCACTATTCGGCCGAATACCGAATATCACTATTCGGCCAAAATCAGTATTCGGCCGAATACCGAATACTTGAATTTTTGGCCGAATAGGCCGAATACCGAATAATTACCGAATAGTCGGTACGTCCCTAGCAAAGGTGAATCGTTGCATTGTGTAAACACGCTCTTATCCGGATTTTAGTTATTTTCAACTGGCATTATTTTCATCTGTTTTTCGTGATAAACGTTTTTCCTTCATCTTTGACAAATTTCCTGGCTCCAGCCATGGTGATTTCATTCGGAATCAACATGCAGAAGACCAGCATTTTAATCAAGTTTTGAAACTAGGGCGTATTGCAGCATGAACAATAATTACTATGGATTTATAAGTAGGGGCTATGGGTTGTGGTAATTTTATAACCCTGTACGTCTTTTCTAATGCATTACTAATCAATCTTACTCTCTTTTCTTTTCTCAATACTTTTTCTTAACAGTTGGTCCGTCTTGATCATCCAGTAAGCGGACTACCAAGGATCAGTGAAACTTTGTCTCTTGCGACTGACACCAACTTGCTTGCAAAGAATTTTTAAAATTCCGTAGTATTAATTTATTTCACTTGTGTTATATATTTTTTCTATTTCAATAAATTGATTAAAAAAAGTTTTCGTCGTAATTTCAAACGTAAGAAGCTTTTGATTATTTTACTGTAATTGGTGTCGGTTAGCCTGATTTAAGTCTGGGACCAAAAATTTTAAGAAGAAAGGTAGTCAATCAGAGTCTACATAATATACCATAATGGTGTAACAAGTTGACAGTGAAATGACAAAACAACAAGGAAGCAAATGAGCCGTAGTTACTTAATTAGTTTCCTTCAAGGTGATTACGTTGCCAACATCTGAGAAAAAACACTTTAGATCGTTGGGAGTCCGTAACACCATCTACACTCCCCTCCGTCCCCTTAAATAAACTTATGAATGAGTAAATGCCAAGGTTATGAGACAAATAAAAGTGTAGTTAAAAACGAAATCCAAGCGGAACGTGTCACGCAATGAAGAGACTCACTGGCAATTCGACTGCATTGACGGACACACTGGATTCATTTTCACAGGAGCTTCAATCTTGTCTAATTACTCACATATTTACGTTCGTTTTTGAGGATTTCCCCATCCCATTTCCAGCCCCACCCACCTGTATCTCCACATAGACATGAAGAAGTCTCCCTTTTTCTCCATCCCGTTTTAAAGCCATGAAGATTGCCGTATGATATTTTTCTTTCCTTGCCTGTCCTCCTTACTTTCACTTTCTTATTCAGCTTTCCCTTTACCCCGTTCCCCGATCTGCTGTAACCTAAGGATTATAGCATGTGCTTGTTATAAATGGTGTGTCAAGTTCCCATTCCCCTATTGGCCAAGTCACAATCTCCCCCACCGCCCCTACTTCCTACTCCCCCTCTCCCCCTCTTGGTTGGGGTATGAGGCGTTTCGTCGAATCCCGTTTTACCGAATAATTTTTCTTCCAAATTGCATGCTTCACTCCCGCTGCAACTTAACATGTAGCATCAGAAACCGCAACTAATCACAAATTCCTTCAAATTAGGAATGCTTCTTTAACTTTTGCGATGTTAAATTTTTACTGAATAGTTTGATTCGGCGAAACGGTATTTTGTGAAACGGGAATTTCCCTTTCACCCTAATTTCGTTTGGGCTTCATTTTCGGCGGAACTGGAAGACACCTTGGTAGGTAACAGAACTCTCAAAGAGCTTGGCCCTGTTTCACGCCAGAACAGCAGTATCTTTCTTTAGTTTCACTTTCATAGCGCTTAGCGTTGGACCAAACCCACGTGGTGAGTAGTAGTGATTTCACACGGAATAATTCGTCTCGGGCTAGGGGCTGGCCGCGGCCGGATGCAGCCAACCCTCTTTAGCAGATTCTGGAGGGCCAGCGTAACTTGATTTCAGACGGATTAATTATAAGCGGCTGTTGTCAGCCTCCTTGTTTTGACAACAACCGGTGGCGGGAAATTTTTAACTACAGTGAAGCTTTGTTAGCATTTCCAGCAGCGCGGCACGGCACGCGTTCGGATTTCAGACGGAATAATTAAAGCGTGCCGAGCAGCGCCAGCCCGTGCTGGCCCGGGCTGGCCGGTTGTTGCGTAGCGGCCGTCGTGGCTCGCTTGCGCGCGGCATGGGACGGCACGGCACGCAGACATTATTCCCTGTGAAATCCGCGGGCGCGGCATGGCATGGCGTAGCACGCAAACATTATTCCGTGTGAAATCACTATAGGCTAGAGCACATTCCCATACTTGTGTTTACGCATGTGTTTACGTTTACTGTAATAATAATAATTTTATTTCGCCACTTGAGTGGTAGGACTTCGGAAGGGTGGTGAGCCACTAACACCGAGCTTAAAAGAGACAAATAAAAACATGCAACTAGGTCAATGGTCGCCTTAAGAAGGGCAGAAAAATTTCAGCACATAACTGTCTTCGAAAACCCAGCACTGTGGCCTAGTTTATGGCAAGTGTGCTAAGGGCGCTCCAGACATAGACCACGCAGACCGAGTAGGAATGTTTATGACAATCCAGGTGCAACCCCTGAGCAACAAGTCTCCAATTATATCCTGTAGTGTGTGGTCTACATGTAGCCAGGTCAATTAGAGGGGAAGAGATGAAATTCACGAAGAATCTTGATCGTACTACATCGAATGTATTTCTCCGCAGTTCGAGAACTCCAGAGCAGACTCTCTAGGCATTGTTTGTATGAATTCCATTCGCGAATCGACACTGAACAGACCCAATCATGTCAATATTGCCAAACAGATAAGGGGACCAAACTTTTGTGTATACAATTCCCTTGGTGAAACATCTGTTTACAATAGCCGAGCATCGAAATGCCAGAGAACTAATTTTTCGGCAGTGAAGTGATGGCTTAAGACTTGATGCAAACCACATTCTCAAGTCACATACCTCTGTACCCCAGCTAAGAGCAGTTTGGTCTAAATCCCAGTGGTAGGTCCCATTTTGAGGGCCCACGTGAAAGGAAAAACATTTACCAACTGAGAGTGGTAACTGCCAAGTTTCAGACCATTTGGCCACGTCAGCAATTTCAAGTACAATAAGGTCACTCGATCCCGAAAGTAGAAAGGTTTTCAGTGCTGATCTTTAAGTCATCAGCAAATTTAAGCCCAAAGATATTATTACTGGTAAGTTTCAAATCATTTAGGGAAACCACGAATAGTAGAGGGCCCAAAACAGAATCTTGAGGGATGCCAATGGCATCGGATCACTGGAAGAAAACATATTTGCATTAGCTACCTTTTGAGTCCGATTGCCAAGAAAAGCAGAGATCAGCTAGCTAAATTTCTCACAATGCCACACAACGCAATCTTTACCAATAGTTTTCGATGGACAATGGATTCGAAAGCCTTCCTAAAGTCAAAATAAACCATTCTGAAGGAATACTGAGATCGAGAGCACTAGTCCGTCGATCTATGATGATCAACAGTTGTAGAGTATAAGCTGACCTACCATGAAGGAAGCCAATTTGATCATGGTTTATAATAGAATGTTTCTAAAAAAGGCACACAATAACATCCTTAGTGATGTATTCCATAATTTTACATGCAACACAAGTGAGCGCTATCGGGCTGTAAATTACACGGTCGGATGAGGAACCCTTCTTAAAAACCAGTACAATATGCGCATATTTCCAGATAGGGATAGATCATAAATACACTGACTTGTTTCAAAATTGCAATATCAGGTGATAACTTAGGGTTTAAAACTAACGGACACGTTATGAGATTACACTCATGTGGGTAGAGGCCATAAAGTCACACAATGACCTATTGAAAGTGCCGAATCTGGCAACATTTAGGGTTAGTTCTAGTACTAGCTTGCACTTACTTGTATCAAGCGAAGGAATGCACAACGCCATTTTTAAAAATCGAAACAAACAAGCCACGACCTCCTTAATTATTAAGTGAATATTTGGTACATCTTCGTGTGCCTGCTAGCAAGTTGTAAAGGTTAACAATATTACTGCCTCTAGATGGCGCCATAGTATTTTCGTACGAATTTCTCTCTGTGATAATGCATCTTTAAGTGGAGGGAAAGCCGTGCAAGCAATACTGGACAACGTAGCTTGCTGTTGCCAATGCTACGATAATTTAGATTGGAAGAGTTTGGAAAGAGGTGGTAAAGGGATATTTTAAAAATATGTGGTGAGGAGAGACGCTCCTTATATACTTTAAGAGAATGGGCACCACTGATACTGTAAACTTGTTCTTACCATATCGGACATAGTTCACTACTTTAAGACCAAACTGAATAATAGAAAATAATAATAATTTCCTGCTACTAACACAGAGCGAATAAACACAGAAGCAGCAAACTGGACATCACACATGATGTAACAGAGAAAAAAAGAAAGTTGGACTGAGATCTGCATGGAGAGAAAATGGCAGAATCGGAATTCACGTCTCGCTTTGTGAGAAAAGAATGCACACTCGAGGGAGAAGAAGAACTCTCTTCAGAATGGGATGCGAACCCAGGATCCTTCTGTTATACGTCGGGCAAAATTTGTCATGGTTCCTGAGATGGGAAGTTGGTGTGGGAGGATGGAAAACCGAACTCAAGCAAAGCCTACATATGGCATGGACAGGCTGAGTGACAGGCTGTAATGGTATAGGCTTAATTCGAAAATCGATCCATGTGCTAGACAGCTGGGTGGTATATTATTCTTTTCTATTTAAAATGCTGAAATGCAGCAGTTTACAGATTTTAAAATGCACCCTCACCCACCCAGACGTTTCTAATTAGTTATAATAAAACTTTTTACTGTAAACTTGCATTCAGGAATTACATATACTCAAAGGATTACCAGAACGTGGCTTGCCAACAGTTAATCTCTTACGATTGCTCCCAAACAACAGTGCTCTACAAGGAGTTACTACGAAGCACCTTTTTTGTATGAGTGAAAAAAAAAAATGTGGTTAAGTAGCAAATGCCATCATTTGTTAGGTATTATATAGCAATTTTCTGGTTCAAATCCTAGTCACTTCACTCGAATGAAACTAACTAAACGTGGCTTATTGCAGCATGAAATTTGCGGTACAGTGTGCCACCCTGTGAAATGACGTGGGGGTAGGGGGGGGGGGCACTTGAGGCTTAACAGCGCGTCGACAGCTGGGTTATTAGCGCCAACCTCAGTCACAGTGCAGTGTTGCGGGATACCACTATGCCACACGTTATGGTTACGCAGGTGTCTAACTGTACTTATTAAAGTCGCTTTAGTCTGCTTTCCTTTCATTGTCCACTTTAAATTTAGCAATTATGGCATCTAAATATCATTCTTTTATTTATTTTTTATTCCCAAATAAACAAACTGAATTTCTTTTCATTGGCAAGCAATTCTCCTGTCAAGCCATTGGAGGCGAGTAACTGTCGGCGATAATTCTGGCCATGGTGTCGAAGATGAAACTCGAGTTGCGTTCGCAACCCCAAGACAACTGCCTTCATATCTAAAAGATAATTTACAAAATTAATGCAAAGTCATTTCGAATTGGAAGGATTACGAGAAGCGGGGAGTCGGGGGAGCGATATTGGGGCCAAGGGCGACGGGAGGGAAGAAAAAGCAAATGCGCATATTTTTATAGAAATTGTGCAGACATCTCACAGTCGACATGGCGAACGCTTTTTCAGGGTAAAAAGAAATGAGTTTCAAAACACAAACCAAAACTTTAAAATATCTTTTTACTGTTTTATAATTGGTAATAGAAATCTAAATTCTGTTTTTAACTTTAACTGCTTTTTTGCCGGTCTTCATATCGTAATTTCTCTTGATTGCTATTGATTTCGTCGTCTTTTGGTCTGGATTTTCGTGGATACTGCTGCTTTAAACCTTCGTAACTCTTTTAAAAGTTTTTTTTTTAATTAATCGTTAACGTTTTGTGACGTTCTCTTCTTACTTCCCCGTTAATTTTTCTGTTCGACAAAATGGTCGATGTATATACAGCTAAATACTAAACATCCTCCAATTAAGGCAACAGACGAGATGCAGGAAACGAGCTGTATTTCATTTAGACGTGGCAATAAAACACGACTTTAAAGTAGAGCCGTTAACCTGGTCTTTATGTGTTTAAAAGCAATTGGAATCCCATTTCGAAAACTCGTTTTATTCCTGTTCGCTTTAGGTTTTTTGAACTTGAACGAATGACGGTCAGACAAACGCGTCGTCAGGATAGAGTTATCTGGTTGATGACATCCTGCCTGGACGTCTATTGTACTTTTTACAGTAAATGACTCTACTTTTAAATGAGTCATGTTGAAAAGAATTTTTACATTACCATAACCGGCTACCCGAGCTTTGGGGTTCCAGCCAACAGCCATTAGCATAACGACGCAAACTAAACAAACACTAACGACCTATACTTGTGCACAGCAAATAAAATAATAAAGCAACCCCTTTTTTCACGTTTAGACTAAGCGTACGGGGCAAAAAAACAACACTATATAAGATTGATCGATTAGAAAGCCAGCAATATGTCTCCCCCATAGAAATAAACGAAGAGTCACATGGACGTATTTCTAATGCTTTTTTGATGGACCTTAAACAAGCGCTTAAATAAAATGCACAAATCGCTTTGGAGTAACAGAAACACACTTGTGCAACAGCTAAATTATGCACTAAAAATAGTTAAGATTCGTTAAGCCTTTTGGCCTAAGATTCGTTAAGGCTCACTGGTTCGAATCTCACTCACGCCAGCACAATGAAATGAAAGTTCACTATGAAGTCTTACCGAATATCAGCTATTTTTATTGCATGGTTTTTCTCTGTTGTGCTTTTATGCTTTCATCATCCTGACGAAAACAAATTAATAAACCCTTTAAATCAGTCCTGGTATCACAATATGAATGAAGTTTCTTTGGGTTGGCGCTGGTTGGGAGGGAGAAGATTCAATATGTTGTTTCCCCTCCTCCCCCACATCCTTAGATCATTTTGGTAAATGACATCCAGATAAATAAGGTTGAACATACGCGGAGGGCGACTGCGAAGAGAACAAACACAAAGTGATTTCCGGCACAATGTAAACTAAACAAACAAAAAATCTATGTTATTACCTTTTTATAGAAACTTTTAGGCCGATATGTGACATTGGCGAGAACTTCGTTACGTATCGTTGAAATGATGGGATAAGTTGATTAGTCCGTTTGGAAAGCAAATGAAAGAGTGTCTCACATTTGGCCTCGCTGCGAGCTGTTCGAGCGCGTTTATCCAACGACTCTCCCTTGCATTCTCGCAGCTAATGCTAGAAATCATCTGAAATTGCAACATGGCGGCCGTTTTACCTCTGTTGCACGACGAAAACAGTCAATAATGAGAGTTCAGAAGCGACTAGGAAAATTTGGTCAGGAGGAAGTCTTTATCTGATTGTCTTGGATTTACAAGACTTTGCTGAAACGACGTCGAATTGAGCTAATCCAGGTAGCGTTGTTACCACGGCAACGACAACTTTGCTATCGCAATTAAATTCTAGCTGAGAGAATGCAAAGACGAGTCGTTGCGTAAATGCACCTTTAAACTATTTAGCGCCGTCTGAAACCTGATTCGCATACTTGATCCTGCTAAAAAATACCCAATCAATCACTTCACTTATTAAAGAATGATAAGGTCATTTATATTAGTTTAGGCTGGGTTACACTAATTGTTTTTGATGCGACGTCGAGTGTTACAACGACCCCTTTGGTTTTCAATGGAGCTGACTAGTGTTGACCAATTAGCCACGGTATGGCGAGGCCAAGAGTGTGTTATCCTTACGTGTCAGCAATCATTTGTGTTTGGTTATGGTCTCTTTCCAGGAGACATACGACGCCACATCTCTGACTTGGAACAAAAGGGGTGAACTGGACAATAAAATCCGTGATCTCAACAGTCGAGAGCACGATATCTAGACACACGCTAGTGTGTCGCGCCAAGTTAGGCAACAAACATCACATCAATTTCATTGTCGAGGTTGTAAACCATTGTAGCGCGACGCCATAGCGTCAGTGTCTAATATGTTGAAGCATAGTTGTTGGGCACATATCAGGTACTTGGATAAAAATAATAATGCTGTACAAAAGCTTAAATTGTGGTAACGTCGAGAGCAATGACCCACCAGACAAAAATTAACACCAAAACAGCAATGTTTTAGTTTTGATTTAGCCTTCGAACTATTAGTCTGTGCGATTAACTTGGCAAACGTTTTGGTGTGTTGATATCACTCGTTTGAAAGGCCGAAACATTCGGAACTAGGCGACCCCTTTTACCAGTTTTGGTTTAGTCTTCTGTACAGTCGTACCGTCTGAGAAGACTATTACAACGACTTAGTCCATCTGTCCGTCGCTTTTTTCAACTTCACAACGGCACCGGATATTGACGACCATTGTTTACAACGTTAGATTCAGTATCAAAGTTAGTTAAATAACATGGCAAATTAAAACATCGTTACCTCCTTATAGATAATAGACTTCTCCGACGAAACTATATTAAATAATAAGATTTCATCGTCGAATTGAAATCCTAAGGGTTTGTGTTAACGCAGCCGTAAAAACAAAAACATTTTAGCTTCGTTTAAAAGAGTCTTGTCGCATTGTTGCACGAATGAATAGGCTTACGGTCGAACCAAATTCTCCATTAAGCCTATCTGCTTGCTACTTACGAAACTAAAACTTCCGTTAAAAAAATTAGGCCTAAAAAATAAAATTTAGCCTAAAACCACGTTACCATGTCAGCGTCAAGATGCTACGAGTCGCTGCTGGATTTCTCAACAACGTCTCTACTGTCCCTTCCCTACTGCCACTGATCTATATAGGCTACGTTGCGCATTTCTTTGTAACACTGTAACTGTGTGCCCGGATCGAGGCATACCGTGTTGCAAAAATGAATAGGCTTACTGTATACAATCCAAATCTCCGTCAGTTGCTACTTACGAAATGAAAGTTGTAAATTAGGCCTAAACGCTGACAATTACGCCATAAAATAAGCTTAAAAACTAACACATTTTTAATGGGCAATTCTGATGGTTACTGTTTTTAGATTATATAATAGAGATAGCTGTTGCAATGCGTGATAGAGAAGTGTGCCTCACTATTGGTAGTGGCCGAATTGTACAGAAGACCGGAGGCGACTAGGTAGTCACTGTAGCCGCTTGTTTGATATGATAAAATCTCACGTCACACCTAATACGTGTTATATTCTGCACTCAATGCTCTAATCCGGAGTCGGACTAGGCCATGTGGTCGTATTCCAATGGCATCTGCTCTCTTGACAATATGCTCCCTGGCGCCCAACTTCTAAGTTTATCTACCGATTTCAACATCTCATCCCTCCGTTAACAATGGCAACAATGGTCTCTTGTAACAATGGTGTTTGGAACGCTCTAATTATGAGCTATATAAGTCGAGGGACGAGATCTCACATACCACCGGGGATGAGAGATCTCTTCTCACCCGTTTTGAAGCTCAAAGGTTTCAAAGGTTTCAAAGGGTTTAACGAGCATTAACCACTCCTGGTCATCTGCCCGAAGCCCTAAGGCCCTATGTCTGCAACAGCCAGTCCTCAGTCCTCTTATAACAATACAGCACGACGGGATTGCAACAATGAACGAGAACGAGAATTGCTGGGATCAGCGGCGGAGGGCTGGGATTCTGGATCCCAGCACTCCACGTGGATCCCAGCCCCCGTTTGTGTTAAATGAAAAGTGGAAGAAAACAAACAAATAAATTTACTGCGCTCAAAACAAATTTTAAAAAACATAACACATAAAAAAAAATAACGTTCAACAATTCACGTTACTTACAACGTTGCAACCGCTGCTTTGCAAACGTTGGTTTCCATTAAATGACAAAAAGGAATAAAGCAACCGAATATAATCAATTAAATGGAACAATTTTTGAAAACAACAACACATCAAACGTCAAAAAAATCGTTCAAGAATTCATGTTAATTACGACATTGCAACCGCTTTCAAAATTAAACGTTGCTCTTTTCGTAGCATGTAGCATTGTGTCCTAACGAATATAATCTTTCTTCTGGCTAAACGTAACAATGTATTCCACTCGCGCTCACTTGCACTCAACAATGTACGTCGGACTGATAGCTTCAAAACGGGTGAGAAGAAGGATATCGCCCGCTTTCCTCGTGCTGGAATCCAACAATGGCTCGAACGCTGCGTGCCCTCGACATTGTTTGAGCCCAGCACTCGGAAAGCGGGCGATATCCTATACATCCCTCTTCACAACAATAGTCTAACAAATATTTATCGAAGTAATAGTTTCGTTGTTGTCTGAAGGGGAATTTCGGAATCAAGCTCGAATGCAATGGCACAAGCAAATTTTATGCTTATTAATGCTCGCTGGTTAATATTTCTTCTTGTTAATACAGCCAGTGTCGGATTGGGCCGCCGGGGAACCCAGGGATTCCCGGGAAGCCCCCCCCCCCCCCAGGTAGGAAGCTTCTCTTGAAAATTTTCTTTTTTTGAAAAAGGTGAAATTAATTCGTATGAAAATTACATCTCTATGCCTTGCAAGAACACTTTTCAAATTTACGCTAAATTCTTTAAAAAACGCTAACTTGTGGGGCTCCGCCCTTCACCATCACCGCCACTATAGAGGCTATAGTTTAGAAAAAAGTTTTTACTTGTAATGAATTCGTATCAAAATTGAATCTCTAAGTTAAAGGAGAACGTTTTAAAGTGACGCTGATTTTTTTTTAAAATACGCTAGCTTAGATGGCTCCGCCTCGGATCCGCAACACGAGGGGGGGGGGGGGGCGCTCGCTCCGCATCCACACTACAGGAGGCCCTTGGGAAAAAAAATTTTGGGAAACTTGAAAGGAAATCTTATGAAAGTTGCAACTCTTTGCTAGAAAACGTTTAAAATTAATGCAGATTTCATTAAAAATACTCTAGCGTTGGCACTCCTGAACGCGCCTCCCCCCCC
>JAHWFP010058653.1:0-10580 GCA_023313725.1 Lithobius niger
TCGCACTGTATCGATGTTCAAGTAGCCATACAACAATGTAAGCTCTTTCATTGTTGTAAATAAGAACATACATCACTGAAGGCGGAAGGAATTCTCCATTGTTGATGCCAAAGAGTGGCACTGTTGAATGGCATTGTTTAAAGCCCCAGTATAATGAAAATGATCATTTTTTATGCCCAAAAGTGTACATAATTTCTCTAAAAACTACGAACTTGAAACTAACGAACATTTTCTAAGGAAACGAAAGTAACTTAAGTCTAAACTCGAAATGCCAGCTTTGCGAGGGTCCCCAGGAAACCCGAGCATAGCGACCAAAGCATAGCCAACTGGTCAAAGCCTTGGACTAGGAGCCAAGAGAACCAGCGATCGAACCTTGCAACTGATATTAAAAACGGGCTGTTTGAGAAAGTGGCTAATAGTCAAGACGTTAGCAACAGAAAAAGACAAACAGCTTTAAAGTCGTAATTAGTTTTCAAATCGTTGTTAAGCTTCGATTTTTTTTCTTAAAATCACATTAAACTTGAGAACCTAACTACTGACAAGAAGGATGAAAGTTTGAAGACGCGGATGATAATCGGGAATAATCGTCTTGCTTCTGTTTTACGTGACGTAAAGGAACACCCGGCCTGCCTTATAACATTCCGCGTGGCAAATTACAGCTACGCTCAGATCGTCATCCGAGCACTTACAGCGCCAAGGTCGGCTGGGGTGGTAGCTGCGTTCCTCGCATAGCTGCTGTCTCGGTTGGCTTTGGGAGTACACGAGACAGAATCAAGTCAACGATTGTGTCGTCACAAACCGGAACGATTCTCGTATTTTAAAATCACAATTTATAATTGTCTAGGCTAGTGTCTTATAATTTTGCTTCGGCGATCCATTGGAATAATTAATTTTAATTTTTACCGCATTAGTCTTTTAGATTTTAGATCTCATGGTAATTATTAGAAAATTAGTAGATGTCATGATTAGTGTACACGCGCAATGCATCATATAGTTACGGGTCGGTCTTAAATATATTAAGAACATTAAGAACATTTTAAAACTGTTTTTTAGCAAGGGAAAGACTAACGGTATGTAAATAGACCTTTGGGACCGTACTTGATGTGGAGGATCGAGAAAAATGGCGCTGGGAGGTATATCCCTTTAACTACTAATGCTTTCAGCAAAGAAACTACTATTGCGGCGATCTAATGCCAACCGAAATCAAAATGTTAACCGTATGGCTTTGTTCCCCTGCACTGTCGACTTCCCTAAGCTAGCCTACTTTAGTGTCGCTACTGGATTAGGAGATCACCAGCAATTAAACGAGGTATCGTGAAGTCTAAATTTTAGAAAGTTACCACATCTGTCTAACGTAATAAGTGATTATAGTTTCCGTGTTCCATCTTGAGTTCGCCCCAGAATGAACACAAATAATCGATTGTACGTGTTTGGCCGCAGAGTGCCTTGTTGATATCCAAAGTAGTTACAAAACCAATGGCGGCCATCGGTTAAAGCCGCCCCCCCCCCTCTTCAGAAAGATGTAGCCGATCAGAAAATAAATGCAGGACTCAAGATACGCCGCGCACACTATAGTGTAAAAGTAAGACAAGTAAAAAGCACCGTTTTATAGCTTTATTGAATAGTAAGCGTATAACTGCTAACACTGTAACTAAAGAAAAATATTCTACCTTTCACCAGTAGTGCAGGAAAATAACAAACCAATTGAATCATGCTTTTTTTTTTTTTTTTTTTTTTTACAGATAGTCATAATGCTGATAAAAATTCTACGAGATCATGTGAATCCAATTGAATATCTTTTTTTTTTTTTGAAAGGCAGGCATACAAATTGACAGACTTAAAACTTACCACGCATGCGCGACTAACACGTGCGAGTTTGATAAGGTGTTTCCTATATCGGCTAACATTTGTTTCGAAACGAACATCAAAAAGACTACCTTGCCGCAAGTGTCTAAACCTAACATTCCAAATGAAATATTATAGATTCCACCATATACCGTTCATCAATTTGCAACAACACACCTTACAATGGCGAGCGTAAACTTTAATTCATCCCCAATTAAAACTACATACAAGAAAATAAAATGGGAAAGTTCACCCACGATTCACTTTGTGCTATACTGAAATTTAAGTCGAAAAGTGCATAGCAACTCCCCGAAACCGAGTCACGAACCACACATTGAAAACATTCTTATTCACTTGTTGACTATTGCAGCTTTCAACTGTTATGTCTTCTACACATTGAAAAAAAATCGCCTTTTTTATCACTCGCTCAAAACCACTCAAGAAAACAATCCAGAAATATCGGGATTAATTCCATACCAACACCCTCCCCCCCCCCCCCAGTACTGAGTGACATGAACACAGAAATCCTAAGTTATAATTCCTGCTTAGGATTTAAATATCCTCGCCCCCAACACGCACAGGTTTTTCGACTCATGTAATGTTAGGTTTTAGTTTTTACCCTATTCCTGTGCTAATGTGGCATATTAAATATCCTAGGACAATTTTAGCAAATTTGACTCAGTCCTTAAAGGTACATGCATCCAAGTTGGCCTTCTGTTTTGGGACATTAATTCAAACGTATGTAAATGTTGCCAACATATTCACTTTCTTGTTTTTTTCGAGATGATTTTGCGACAATTACCTCTAACCTGTGTAAATGTTGCAAACGCTATTCCCAACGAGTCGTACGACATACCGAAAGGATTTATGTCCACCCCACCAGTTGAGAGTGATTGGACATGCTTACAAACAAAAAAAAAAGTATGCAACAATACTGAAATTCCGTGGGATTTTTCACACAGGAAGACTGAATTTCGACATTGCCTTCTTGTTGCACTGCCGAAATTCAGTCTCTCACTGCGTAGAATACCCCATGGAATATCCATATTGATGCATTTTTTTTTTTTTCGTTTGTAAGCAAGTTCAAACACAGTGCAACAAGGAAGCTAACTCCAATGAAGGGCAACTCATTTCAGGGCACTGAATTCCAGTTTTAATTTTAAAAAGCTATTTTATTTTGTTGTTGCAATTATAACTTTTATAATACACAGTTACATGGAGTACGTACAAGTGCAGCATCTCGGCACGTTGCGGTCGGTGGAAACAGTGCCGAATCGTACAGACTTCCGTAATTTAGAAAAAAAAGATCATTCGGGATGAAAAAATATGTCGTTTTTCCATAGCCAGCATAACCTCTGAAGTCCCAGCGTTGTTTTTACTTTTGCTAGACGGGAAATTAAGTCCCCAGAAGGATTGCGCGAGCATTGTCAAATGTCCCCGGGGGCCCCAAGTAAATCGAGCAAGTACATCCCAGTTGTCAGAGTCCTAGTCTCCAAACCATGGGAATGCCAGCTCGAATCCCACGACTGACTTGACTTTGACATGATTTGGAATTCAAGAGGTGAGTTGAGTTCCACTCTGATGGCATGAGTACTATCATGACCACTAAACTAACTGGTCCGCTCTACAACGATATTAGTGAGGGGGGGGGGGGGGTTAGACAAAATGGCCGTCACGTCTGGTTCATTTCGTCGAGGTCGGTTCTTCGAGGTAACAACTTTGTACGGTGCGACGCGACATCTATTGGCGGCTGGTGGTGGTTTTCGAAATAGGAATTTCAAGTTTTACGTAGATTTTGGTGGCAAATTTGTTATTATTTATAAGAGTATTTTTAAATGGTGTTTAAAAATATCACTCAGCCACAGTTAAGCTATTTCACTGCGTTTGAAAAAAAAAAGCAACACGTCCGTTGGCAGTTTGTATGGAGGGTGTCGCCCTCGGTTGACAAAATGCGGCAACTCAATCGCATCAGCGGCACTTTAGGCGGCCATATTGCCAACCCAGTCTCGTAATGCTATTTTTCATTCAAGCTCCGTCCAGTACTGTAGATAGCCCTGGTACTATTCACTGACATGACGCAACTTAAGTTATCAGGTTAGCTGAGGAAGCGCCATTGAATGATCAAGATAGTAATGATCTTGTCAATTCCTATCAAGGTCATTTCATTGTTAATTCCTTAGATATGCACCATACATCATGAGAATAAATTAGAAACTGTAGGAAACAGAAATGGAACTGACCCATGGGTCAGTGGGCGTAATGGCTCAAATTTTTATCGGGGGTCAAGACCATTCACCCGCCGACCCACGATAATCTTACGGTAATCAGTAGTCTCACTAGCACCATTTAAAAATTATTCTTACTCTTTCAAGTGTAGTTTCTCCCAGAAGGCAAAGAACCCAAAATAAAATCCCGGGCGGGGGGGGGGGGAGCCACAGAAATGATTTCTCTTGTGTTTATGTTATTATTAATAAAACAAAAGCTGTAACTAGAAGATTTCCCAATGGTCCTTGAAAAAGGTGGTCATAAAGACCTTCTGAGGAAAAAGGTCTAGATAGGCCTACGTTAAAAAATAAAGGTTGGTGATAAGTTATTATCAACCTTTTTTTTTAACGTAGACCTGATAACATATAAACAGTCCGTGGAAAGATAGACAATCTTTAATCTTGGACGAATGACAATGGGTCACATTTTGTTCTTTATTGGGTGGGTCAAGTGAGTCGTAGGTCAGGGGTCGAGTGAGTCAGGTGGGTCATGGGTCAGGGGTCGAGTGGGTCAGGTGGGTCATGGGTCGGAAAAAGTGGCCCCCTTTCATCTCTGGTAGGAAATAATGAACCGTTGCGAATGAAAAACCTTCAGAACGAACGTAGTAACTGCATCACATGTAAAATTGGTATTGCGAATCACGAATGGTGTCCCACCCTAATAGTGAGGATCGCAAGAAGCATCGTGCGCTGTTCAGGGGTTGCAAACACCGGGTTTTTTTTTTTTGGTGTGCTCTATGCTACAATTCCAGTCAGTTTTAGTTTCTGTACAGCCGTACCGGCTGAGAAGACTTTGCAACGACTTGGTCCGTTCGTCCTTCACTTTTTTCAACTTCGCAACGGTACCTGGTAGAGACGACCACGGTTTACAACATTAGATTCAGTGTCAAAAGTTGGTTAAATAACATGGCTAATTAAAATTCGTTACTTCCTTATATCTAATAGACTTCTTCGACGTAACTAAATTAAATAATAACATTTGATCGTCGAAGTGAAATCCTTAGAATAAGACACAGCCGTAAAAACAAAAGGATTTTAGCTTCGTTTAAAATAGTCTCGTCACATTGTTGCATGAATGAATAAGCCTATCGTCGACTATCTGCTACTTAAGAAATTAAAACTGCAATTAAAAAAATTAGGCCTAAAGTGAGAGTTAGGCCTAAACTCACGATACCACTGCAACGTCAAGGCGACCAAACTGGGGTGGCGTTCTACAAGACCGGCCGTACAAAAACATTAAATGCCCAAACCAGTGTGACTGGGGTTCCAGATGTGAAACATCTTTTAACAATGGCTGATCGGCGATACGCGCAGGCAAATACCTTTCGGCAGTGAAAGGAGGATCTCAGGTTTCGGGAAAACCAAACTCCCAAATCCCTGACTTCTTCGACGGAAGGAAGAATTTCCTGATTTAAGGTGTATTGGGCACATGGATTAATGTTACCAATATGGAAGAAATGGCATTTAGGGATTGCACGAGGGAGTTTCCAGCAATCAGACCAGCCCCCAATGTACTGGATCAGTGTAACAAGTCTTGGGTGTGGGATCCGGACAAATTTTCTCTCCCGACATTCAAGTCGTCAGCAAATTTAAAGCCAAAAGTATTCGGATTTTTAAATGTAAATCATTAATGTAAATTAGGGTCATCATTGTTCCAAGTTGGGTCCCCCAGGGATCTGTCCTGGGGGCCCAGGACGGATTCTTGGGGGACCCCACTAGGAAGAATTGTCCAGGAAGAAACGCTGTTGTCTACCAATACCCTCTGGGACCTATTTCGAAGGAAGGCTGATAACCAGTCCTTAATTTTTCCAGAGGTGCCGCAACAAGTAATCTTCAGAAGAAGCTTTCGGTGAATGACAGACTCTAAGGCCTTTTTAAAATCAAAATAAATGGAGTCTGAAGGGACACCAACCTCGAGTGTACTTGTCCAACGATCAAGGACTAAAAGCAATTGGTGAGTTGCTGATCTTCCCGGGATAAAACCAAACTGGTCATGACGAATAGTAGAATGGTTCCTAAGAAAAGAAAACAAAACGTTGCGAATAACAGTTTCCATAAGTTTACAAGCACCACAAGTAAGGGCAGTAGGTCTGTAGTTCGAGGGGTCGGATGGGGAGCCTTTCTTAAAGACAGGAACCACGTGTGCCTGGCTCCATACTACTGGGAGGGTACTGTGCTCAAATGAAACTCAAAAGAGCCTGGAGAGTGGGTAACTGAGTTCAAGAGCCAGTTTCTTCAGAAAAAAAGCCAAGAGACCATCCGGCCCACGCGACTTGCTTGGTTTAATCTTGGTCAAAGCAGAGAGGACGGTGTTCTGAGGGAATTCTACCGAGTTACACAAAGACTCAAACACCATAGTGACATCAGAGGGAATACTAAAGTCACCATTATCAATAATAGTGTTCGAAGCAAAAGTAGAACTAAGGGCCTCGGCCTTTCCAGTATTCTCAGTAATGTTAACAGTCATCCACTCTAGAAAAATCAGTTGACCTACGAAAGTATTTAAGTAGGGATGACAAATTTGCCTCTTTGATCACTGCCGATTCTTTCTCCCAGTACCAAGCTTTCTTACGGTGTTGTAATTTAACAACGCAACAGGCCTAGGGTTATGTTTGAAGCTTCGCCAGAGTTTGAGCTTTCTGGTGCGTAGTTTGTTGATATGGCGAGGGAGATAATCTTGATGTATATTTTTAGTAGGACGTGAATTACTCTGTTGAAGGCGTTATGACTGGTTAGGATATCCACCCGAAACCAAAACTGGTAGAAAAACCTGCCAAGTTTCCAAAAAACGATCGGCCTTTGAAGGTAGTGATATCATTCTACCAGGGAAAGGCTGCCAAGGTTAATCCTATTAGCCAAGTTAATCGTATGTCTTGGTGAAGGAGAAAAATAATATTATCTCAGTCCACGGCAGAGAGGAGGACTTAAGTTTGATGAAATCAATTTTTCCATTCCCCAAGGCTACCTTTCTCCCAATGGATCCTCCAGAAGCTGTACCAGAACGGTTTACAGTAAAATATACAACGCAATGGTCACTATTACCACACTGCGCACCGACCCAGACATAAAAAATCAGGTGCTCGTTATGAGTAAAAGTAAGACCCAAGATGTTCGTTCCCCTCGTGGGCTGATCAACCAATTGGTTCAGTCCGTGGGGTGCAATCAGATCAAGAAAATACCTGTGATGTCTATCCAAAGCAACATTTCGATCCCAATCAACTGTTGAAAGTTGAATAAAAATATTTGAATGACAAGGATTCAAAGAGCCTTCAATGAAAGAACAATGGTTAATGGTTAAGGATTTCAGAGCCCACGTTGCTATTAGGTAAATAACAAAGGATGAATGTAATTTTGTGACAGGGAAGGGTAACGACAACACCTTCAGCCACCGTGCTCCCTGCAGAAACTGCGATAGGGATATTAGCTCTGTGAAGTATCAGAAGTCCACTGCCCCTGCTGTCCCGATCTTGCCTAATACCGAGTAACGTAAAGGATTGGTCAAGCCACGATAAAACCACGAAAATAATATCACAAATGTTAAGATGGACAAGGGCATTAAAACAACCAATATTCCTGATAATACTACGCGCATTAATTAAAATGCAGAGAAGATTTCTAGTCTCTACTGAAGGCAGCTGTGTAAACGTGGGGCTATCCCCAGTTAAATCGGAAAGTTTTCCAACGGCCCATGTACATTTAAAATTTCCCGTTGTAGCATTGACTTTCCTCTGGACGTTAGGTGAATTGAATCCCTTGCCAGTAGGGAGTGGTCGGAGCAAATCTGGCTGTCAATGGAGATAAAGGAGAAATTGTTGTCAATACACATTTGACGAAGTAACAAGTTTGTATCAATAATCTTCATATCCACCTCTCTTTGAGAACTTCCAAAGCGTGGGAACAGGCCAATGAATGAAATTTTGGCCTTAGAACGCTTCACCTGGAAAGAAGATGCAAAATTATACAAATGCATGACAGTTCTATTTAGTGGTTATTCGTTGATGCTGTTTGTGTTCCAGACTATCAATGTTCTCACACTTTCTGCGTCTGCTAAGATGTGCTGTAGTTTGGTTGCAAGATCTTTGGCTTTCAGGCCAGGATGAGTCCAAGTCTTCGACTTCGGGTGATTTCCCCCCTTAAGATGTCGTACATGGGAATATCCAACAATAGTGGTATGGTCGCGCCACAATCACAACATTTCATTTAGATCGACCACCCTGGAATCTTTTTCCGATGGGGCATCATTCTCAGGTACCTGGTTACCTAAAGCCTGGTCAGCACTCCTAAAGCGGTTTTGGGCGTTGCAAAGAGCTGTCACATTTTTCATCTGGTCACCAGCTAAGCTGCTGTTTTGTGTTCATTGTTCTTCATTAGAAGAAATGGGGGATGCGGTGCAATAATTCTTCCTTTCTTCTTTTTATTAATTGGCCTCCCCCTTCTTGTTGTTACGTTGTTATGGAGGTGGGGGGGGGGGGTAGGAAAGCTTTCAACTGGGCCCAAAATCTCATCCTCTTTTCTAACTTTGTCATGGTCCAAATGGGCAGATAGGATTTCAAGGATTCCAGGAGATGAAATTTTTCAATTTCACAATATGTTTGCACCTCCATTCGACGGGTCAACAGAGTTGTGCTCACTGGAGTCGCCCTTATTTTTTTCTAATGTGGCAAACTCATCCAGTCTTCTAAAGATGATTTCCTCAACTCCAGCCAACCGTGACTCAAACCTTAAAAATAGATCTTCTGCTTGGGCTGCAAGATTTTCTGCTGACTTTTGAAAAATTCCCCGGTCCACTGTTCGAAAATACTTGTAAATACTTCAAATTGTTCATCCAGTTCACGTGCAACTTGGTCCAGGATGACAGCAACATTTGCATTTATTTCGCCTAAATCCAGATCTTTCTCAAGGCTGAAGTGTTCCAGATGATTAAGGGCCAAATTCATAATGACGGCTCAGAGTGAGCTAAGCAAGAGCTCGAGCTCAGTTTAGCAATTTGGTATTCACAATGACACCAAAGCATATGCTGAGCACAGACTCAGACTTCACTGTGAGGCCGACTTTGCAAAATTTGAGCCTCGCTCACTTCGTATACATAATGGCAAAGCCAAGTCGTGGCTCATGTTCAAAACGTGAGTCGACTCAAGAAATCCTGTTTGTGTTTCCGTGCATTCCTCAGAGCTCTGCTTTGCTAAGTGTAAGCTAGGCTCAAACTCACGCCAAAGCTCTACTTTGCTAAGTTTAAGCTTGGATTTCATCATGTATACCAAAGTGAGTCTGAGCTAGGCTCAGACTTCACCCTGACTTAGCAAAGTACCAGATCTGACTTTGAGTTGAGCCGTCATTATGAATTTGGGCCTAAGTATAGCTTGAGTGAAAGATCATGAGGGAGATATTTGGAAGGATATTTTCGTTCTTCTGCCTATCGTTTATAGCTAGGATTCCTGTTGAAGTCCTGTAAGGTGTACTCTGAATGGTTTGGCTTACATGCATTGGGGATTCATGTGAATCAAAGTACAAAGCTTTTCGTTGTTCATTCAAAGCTTTGTGATCACAGGCTGTCTTGTGTAGAAACTTCTCCAGGTAATCCAAAAAGAGTTGACGTAAAAACTTTAAAAAGATCGCAAAACACTTCCAGTATTCAATTTGGATTCAACAAAATGACGTAAAAAATGTTAGGCTGAACCAGGACGCGAACCAGCGCCAAGAGAAATGATCCAATATGGCGTCTTCCGTCTGGCCACTCCTCGTTTCACGCACGACGAATAAAAACACTTCACACACTCACACAAGGCACTCACCCTGGCTAAAATGGTCACAGCAGATGCACAACACGTTCATTTAACGGAATTGGTCCCAGTTTCGGATAAAACAGTCTCCAATCACGTTCAAGGATGTAAAATCTCGAAGCACACAACAACACGACTCGGAGCACAGGCTTCACAGGCTTATGACAACAAGAACAAAATTTTTACTGCAGTACAAGACAGTGGACCGATTTCCGAATGCCAGCATTCAATAGTTGGTTTTCGATGCGATAACCTCAAAATGGACGCCATGTTGGATTTTGAATTCTCGCTACGACCAGCTATTTATTCTACCGTCGTTTGATCACTGCCGGAAGCTATTCTTTGGACAAGAATATCAATTTTTGGAAATAGCGTGAAATGGCAACAATGTTGTAGCAGTGTTTGAAATTTGTGTGGCACTTTGTTCTTTATCCGTGTTGTTATTTGCAGTAAATTTAATTTGTTATCTATTACCGCGTTCGTTTAGTAGAAACTGGTATAGCAAATAGCGTTTAGCGAGCCAGAAGGTCTCGTTACCTAAATGTGCCCTTACCTTATATTTAATTCTCACAGCAGGTGATGGATTGCACGAAGTAAAGAAAACTTACTTGATGCATTCTGTCGCTAGCTGTGAACTGTAACGGTATCACAGATGCTACATTGCGCTACAGAAGATTGTATGGGTCAGTTG
>JAHWFP010058653.1:10680-28265 GCA_023313725.1 Lithobius niger
TCCCCACCAGTGCACCTTGCAGCTAACCCAGTAATTGGCTCCACCATTGAGTTATATACAAGGTGCTTAAGGTTAGATATAACTGATCCGAAGTCAAAACAGCAAAGGGACACACATAAACATCCCTGTAAGGTTTCTGATACTGCAGTATTGCTGTAGTGTTTAGTCCACGTGAAACTTTACTGCTGTATTCAAATTTCGCCATTTTTTACGTTTGCACACGATACTTCAGTTGATGCCTCGTGCATTTTCTGCTTGTTCTAAACGACATATCAGGAAAATGTTTAAAAACTAATCATCTTATAGTGGCTTATCACAGCTCTACAGGTAATTCAGGGTTCGTTCGAGTCTATAAAAACTTGAAAATGTCCTGAACTAATGTAATAATGAAATTTTCATGCCTGAAAAAATGCTTAAAATTCTTGAAAAATTGTATATGTATCATCAGGAGGGTGAAGAACGGAAAGTTGACGACGTGACCGAAGAACGCTGAACACGTGACTGAAGAGCAGGATCTGTGGGTGGGGGCTTGGAAAGAAAGTAGTTGAGTCCCTTACATTATTCTTCGCTTGTTTGGGCATGAAAGTTCTGAAATTTGGGCTCTGGCTTTAATTGTATTTATGTGTATAAGGCCGCCCGCGCACTGAGCGACTTGGCCGCGCGGCGAGGTTGCTGCAGCCAATGAAAATGATTAGTATGTGGTTTAACATAAACGGTAAGCATTCTCATTGGCTGCAGCGACCTGGCCGCGCGGCCAAGTCGCTCAGTGCGCGGGCGGCCTTAGCCATTTGGGGGAAACACAAACACGCAAAAAATTGTTGGTAGGGGAAGGGGCAAAGTTCTTGATTGGTGGGCACAATTAGTTGGGCACGGCCACGGGAAATAGTTGTGGAGGAGACGAGATTCGTTTCTTGTTCCCGGGTAGCCTCGCCAGTAAGTCATCTACCTACTTCTTTGGAACCAAGGGGCCTATAAAGATGGGAGTAGGACAGAATGAAAGGAAATTAAATTGCGCTTCGGTTAGGTTCTATTTTCATCGCTGTAACTTGATTTTATGACCCTCAAATACACAAAAAAAAAGCTGAAAAAGTGATGTCAAATTTTTTTTTTTACCCTCATGATGTTTGTTCATGACGTCATAGTTTCTTCATGCACGGGTTACAATTCGTGAAAAAAAAATCGTCTTAAAGCTATTAGTTTCTGAAGCACGGCGGTGCGTGGATTGAGCGAGCAAAGCGACCTATTTCCACGTAAACTAAACTTTGCAATGTGAGTTTCGCTTTGCTTTCTCAACCTTTCATCCCTCACATTCGTAGGGGATTACTTCTGGAGAAGAAGCCGTGCAAACAAATCGTATGTTTTGAATGATGTAGGTGAATACAGACGTGCTGAGGAATGTGATTAACAAACTGTGAGAAATTGCAATTAGTTTGCGTCGAAGTACTCAGTATATCGATTTTGTGATGCTCTTGGAATCAAAGAAATTACACGCAGCATGGACCGACGCCACTGGAGTGAGCGAAGCGAATTAACGCTATGACTAATACACTATTAACGAAACTGAACCTTAACAGATTTCCTTTTTTTTTTCAGAGTCAGACGAAATGAAGTGGCCAGTGACGTCATGCTGCCTTATGCTGTTCTGCACTGCACAAATCAGTGTCGTTTTTGGATAAAAATACAAAATTCTCGTTCTTCTGCCAGCAGCGGCAAAAGTCATAAAAACGTTTTCATACCCTTGATGGAGGGTCTTGCTTCCCGGGGCCATGACGTCACAGTTATATCTCCTTTCAAACCAGCAAAGACAGTTCCTAATTTGAAAGAAATTGTTGTGAATGAAGCTAGAGAACAAATGGAAGAGAGTCAAAAGAACATATTTCAGACGTTCGTCGGCCGCAGCATGTTAGCAAGTTTCAATATTTTCATTAACATGTCAGAAACTAGTTGCAGGGGGTTTCTAGACATGCCCCTTACCAAAGAGATGCTTGCGAAAGGTAAAACGTATGATTTGGTAATCGTTAGCGCATTTATGAACAATTGTCCTTTAGTGGTTGCCACGTTAATAGGCAAGGTTGTTATGTACCTGAGTCCAGCAATAGCCCCCTCTTTTGACAACATTCAACGTATACCACCTTCTGTGTTACCATACATCATGTCTGGATTGCCCACGAAGATGAATTTTATGCAGAGAATTCAAAATTCTGTTACCGAATTTGCATCGAGTGTCCTCTTTGGCTACTACATCGCTTCAGTGGAACAAAGAGTTTTGTCAGAAGTTTTGCCGAATGCTCCTACCCTAAGCGAAGCACAGAGTCAGATAGCTCTTTACCTGTACAACTGTGATCCTATTCTAAGGCCCCCTCACCCAGGACAACCGAATGTCGTGGCTGTTGGCGCAATGCATTGCAAAGATGCACAACCACTACCAAAGGTAAGAATCAAGACTTGGGGAGAGGGAGTGTGTAGACACATGAAGGATAGACGCAGGGTAGATTAAGTAGGTAGTGACGCTTTCTGAAAACAGGGGGTAAAAACAGACCTGCTTCCACCAACGGCACCAGAAGGCAGCACTTGTCTGGTCTGGGTAGGAGACGAAATATAAAATGGCAGCGTCGTTGCCATGGTAACCATTGTAATAGCGACAATACCTGCGGAAATAGACGAAAATCTCGTGCGTGAGCAACATCCGAAGTTGAAGAACTTATTCTGCGTTCGATTCAAACTGTATATATACCACACGCCATGGATGTTTGCTGTGACGTGCACATCATGTGACTGGGCTAGTCCAATCAGACGGCCAAACAGACGTTGTTCTCGTTCGTCATTGGCTAACTCATGGTGACGGCACAGCATACAGCCGTGGCGCATGGTTTAGATCGTTCCAATAAACATAAAATACGGATGCAGCTTCAGCCTGAACGGGCGAAGCGCACGCTCGTCGGGCGTTCTCGGAACACAAAACCATGTGTTAAAGTTAGCTCCACTCATAACGACAACCCGTTTAAAAATTGAATGTTGGATTTAAAAAAGTAAAGCGATCAGCCAGTTCTGATCTTTCTTAAAATTATTTTAATGTCCTAATCTGAATTATGGTATATTTTAAACGATTAAGTTTGTATTCTTACCGTTATCAATTCGTTTTAGTGACGCTAAATAGTTTTGAACCCCATGATGCTTTGTGCTTCCGTTACTTGGCAATAGCGCCCTCTGGCGGTAAATCTCTGAAAGAAGGTACTTCTTTGGACCAAATGTTTACCGTTGTGAGAGAAAGAGCGGAACTGCCTATTTAATCTACCCTGGATAGACGTAAGAACTCAACGAATTGCTCCACTTATTGTTTATACAGTCTTACAAGAAATACACTCAGCTTTCATCGCGTAATGGCCGAAGGACAGTGTGACATCATTTAGTTGCACGCGAATCGAACGTGTACACAAGAAGGCAGCTGCTGCTAAATTACCGGTTCGGTCAGATCAAGATGTACGAAAACTCCTAAATATTACATAAGTTGTATTTATGTTTGACTTACTGCATTATATGAAGTTACTTTCAAAGTAGCCTTTTCCCACAGTTCATCTGTGTCTCATAATAGAAAAACATTCCGTAGCTTTATGCCACTATTGGCACTAGTTACGAATTAGCACTAGGACGATATGTGGTAAATTGCGTTTACCAGACAAGCAGATTCACGATTTAAGGCGGTCCAGCTGTGATACTTCCGCTTTGAGACTGGAATGGCAGCCGCCATTATGATATATGGTGAACAAGCAATTCGACAAGCAATTCGACTAGCAGAGTTGGGCACATTTCAGGTACTTGGGGAAAAATAATAATGCGGTACAAAAGCTTAAATTGTGTTGAAATCATGAGCAATGACCCACCTGACAAAAATTAACTCGTGTAGGAATGCCAGCTGAGCTTTCAATGCAAAATCTGACCCTCAATAACTATGTAAATGTGTAAACTAGCTACTAGCTTGCTAATTCTAGGCCGCTCATCCCCATTTTAATAGACATAGGGTGATTATTCATCGATTCCGAGATAACGGGAAGGCTTCCAGCTATGAAAATGGACGAATGGCTTCAGTACGATAAGAACTGCGTACCTTTTTATGGTTGGGAGTCTAGGGGTGTAACGGGGATGGCGTGGGATGGCACGTAAATACGAAAATATTGTTATAACCATTGTATTGTCGGCATCGTCTCTCATTGGAAGGCCAAAGTTCGGACAATGACAACGTGTATACTGACGTGCGTGCCTAGACACACACTAGTAAGATTAAGTGAAGGCCAATATCGTGCACAATTAAAACCACACTACGTTTCGGGAGGACAACCTCCCCTCTTCAGGTAAAAATAAACACTAAAATATTAAAAAAATTCATGGCAGTACTTCCGGGCGACCATCTAGTAACATGGTGTATCAATTGGTATGTTAAATATTTTTACAATTTTTAAGTTTTAGGCCTTGACCATGCCTGAATGATTTGTTTTTATAGACTTGGTGACTTGGCAGATTATGCCATGAATTTTAAAAATGTTTTAGTGTTTATTTTTACCTGAAGACTGGAGGTTGTCCTCCCGAAACGTAGTGTGGTTTTAATTGTGCACGAAACTGGCTGTCGCTTAATCTTATCTTCTAAAAGTGCTGTAACTTCTCAATAGGCATGCACTAGTGTAGCACGATCAAGTCTAAACAACGTTTCCAAAGAAATTGTATTCACGTCCACTTCACGAAAAATAAACCAACTGTAAAAACAAAGCAAAATAAACAAATCCAAAAACCGGTAAAGAGGCCACTAAGTTGAGAGTGGTTCAGCCCTTCAAAGGAGTGATATCAACACACCAAAACTAACGAAATAAAACAAATTACAACAAAATTAAAACCAAACCAAAATCCTATAAAGAGGTGACCAAGTTGAGAATGGTTCGGCCTATAGGCAAAAGGTAGTAGCAAATTGTTGAAAACCAATTTCTTGTTGACGTGCCACTTTATTACACGCTAGAGGAAGCCCGTGCTACGCACGGGGCCGGTCATGAATTAGATTTACAGACCCACTTCCCCCCCCCTCCTCCCACCACCCTTGTATACTGGCTTGCAAACGTTGAATTTTGTTGGCCTCTGTCACGAAATCTGCGCAGCCAGTGGCTGAAATCACAAGACGCACCGTTTAAAGAATGTGCCTGTTGAACTATGTGCGTGAGGAAGCCCGTGCTACGCACGGCTGGTGTTAGATGCACCATTTCCAATATTCTGGATGTTTTTGGAAGTTTCTTCGCCACTCCCACTCCCCACTCCCACTCCCATTTTCGCGCACACTGGCTAAGAAACGCTTTCACGGAATTAAGTTTCTTCAATCCAATTGTTGCGCACACTGGCTGACAAACGCTGATTTTCGTTTGCTTCGCTCACACAATCAGCGCATCCCATGGCTGAAATAACGGGATGCACCGTTTTAAAAATGTGCACGCTCAACGATCGCTCCCGGCCACAACGCAGCCCGGAACAGTTTTCGCGTTTTCCCGTTTGCCCGGAGATCAGCTCTGAAAGCCTTCATCTGTGAATTAAATAAGCGATAGCATCGTTCCCAGCTGGCAATTTAAATTTACCCACCCACAAACAACGGTTTGGACGATAGTTAGATGCACCGTTTAAAGAATAGAATGTGCGCACTGAACCATCTTTGCAGAAACCATTTTGCTGTGGGAAGTAAATAAATAAACTTTCGTAGAACAAAGTTGAAACCTTTGGCACGGCTGCTTTGGCATTTTTCTTTTCTGGGAGAGGAAGGAAGTAAATCGGCGGCCTAACAATGGCGCATTTTTGTTTTGTTTTCACTTACAGAGGTTTGATTGTTGACAACTACTTTTTCACGATAGCAATGATCAGTCTCGTGCTCAGCAGTGATTGTTGTTCTCCACTTTGAAACAATTCAGCTCAGCTGTGAATGCCTTCATCTACGAATTGAGTAAGCCATTGCATCGTTTCCAGCTGCCAATTTCTCGAAATTAACAACGAAGCTTATAGTCTGATTTAAAACTATACGCATTTAGCTGAAACATGGATTCTTTCATTTTACCCATCAACAATCAAAGGTTTGGACGATAGTTTTCAATCCTTAGCACGTGCACCAGGAATTGTTAGTCACCGTAGTAAAGACATTAATAGAGTAATTAGTGTATAAGTAGCGCTAGAATAGTCTGTAGAAAGAGCGCATAGCATAACGGCTTTAGCTCTGGTAAGAACCAAATAAATAAATAAATAAGACACTACACGTACACGAAAACAATGAGAAGCGATTAAACTGATTGTCCGGCCTTCTGCTCTTTTCTTACCAGCTCAGCCGGGATCCAGAATTATTATTATGTAGATTTGCACGACAGTGGAGTTGAGTCTCATACACATTAAAAAAAAAAAAGGACTGATATCATATCAAAAACCAAAACTGGTAAAAGGGGCTGCCAAGTTCCGAATGGTTTGATCCTTCAAAGGAGTGATATCAACACACCAAAACATTCACTAATTTAGTTGCAACGAATAATACTTTGGACGTTAAATGAAAATTTGAACATTGCTACAGAAAGTAGCAATGTTCTAGTTTCCATTTCACCTTCGAACTATGAAGCGGTGCGATTAACCTTCGCGAATGTTTTGGTGTGTTGATATCACTCCTTTGAAGGGCCGAACCCTAATAATTTCTACACGCAATAAATATTGCTCAAAGCTGTAAAAAAACAACGCTGCTTTTGATAAACGTTTTCGTACTAGTTGCGTGTTTTTTTTTTTCAGAGGGGCGGGGAGTGAGCGGAAATGGTGGTTGCGGATGTGAACTACTTTGTGAAATATAGTTTCATTTTAAATTGTGCGCAATGATTGTATACATCGGTTGAGGCCTGGTTTGAGGGATCTGGTGCCCCACCTTTTGAGCGAAAATGTCACCATGCTTTTTTTTCTTGAATGACTCGATGTAGTGGCACCGTAGCCACAGCCCGGGAAAAAATTCGCAGGAGGCCGAACAAAGCCAGAAGTGTTGTTAGCTCCCGAGTAGGGTCCGGGAAGCTGAAACATTTTACGGTACATCACTGCCGTATCCGGCTTCTATTTTTTCTACAAATTCTGGAGGAACTTATTTAGCATTACGACACATTTTGGGGTTTCGACGAGGGGTGGGGGGAGGAGAGCTGGTCCCCCCCTCCCTCCCCACTCTTCAGGGGCCTTTTTCTCCCATCTCCTATGTTCTGTTGATGTCTATTTATTTATTTATTTTGCAGTTAAAAAAACAAAACTATAGAGTCCACTTTACAGCTATTGGCCGAGGTGAGGGGGTGGGGCGGGTTTAAAGAGCTTTGTAAACGTTCCAAGTATAGATTCCGAAAGCTCAAACTGTTTTTTAAGACATGGAAATACCTGATCTCACCTAGGAAGGCATGCCTTTTTATAATGTTAAGCGTCGTCCTTGAAGGGCAATTACATTCATTTTGACATGCATGTTTGACTTTTGGATCACTTTACACAATAACTAAACACAAGAATTGCGGTAAGAATACGTTACGTACGTCCGATAAAAGCGTCTGACGGCCTCAGCTGACCACTACTAACGATTTGAGCTAAGGCCGTCAGACGCTTGAGCTCTCCACAGTCAACACAGCTATCTCAATCGGCTACGAGTCGAAATCGAAGAGCTCCGTCTGTCGGCATTAATTTCTGCGCATTCCAGCAAAACAATGGCGATCTCCGTGTCGTGTTTTGGTGATGCAGTAATTAAGTAATAGATATCCGTGAAGTAGACCGGGTTATTCCGAAATAATTGCTCGTCTGCGAGAAACGGAACAGTCCAAAGATCGAGGGGTTGCGAAATCGAACGAGCGCGCCAGCGCGAGTTCGATCTTGCTACCCCAAGATCTTTGGACTGTTCCGTTTCGAGCAGACGAGCAATTATTTCGGGATAACCTGGTCTAATTCACGGATATGTGTTTTAATGCTAAGGTGTGACGTCGAGCCAACATGTCTAGTTATTTGAGATTAAAAAAAAATTTATTTGAAAATTTTATTTGTGAATTATGACGTAAATTCCTGAACTCAAACTTCCGGTTTAAACTTCCTGTCTGCCAAAGTCTCACATACGCGAGGACGTCCCTATATCCAGTCCCAGTCACCGACATTTGTGTTTAAGGTAAAACCATATTTTTTCTACTTTATTAGTTTAAATAAGATATAGCATATAAAATGCGCTATGCGCTTGAGTCTCGTAGGTTTTTAAGTCTGTTTAGAAGGTGTCAGTAGGCTAGTTTTTGTACCGTCGGAACGAAAGGTTGTCGGTGGGTTCGGCTTGGACTGTTCATTCGGGGGTGGGGAGGGGTCTAGCATCGTACGCGAGGTTTTTTTTTTTCGTGTTAGTGCGTAAAATGTCGCCATGTTATAAATGTGCTGTTCGCTTGAGTATCGTATGTTTTTAGGTGTATTTAGGTGTGTTTACAAGTATCGGTAGCCTAGTTTTAGTACTGTCGGAGTGAAAGGTTGGAGGATTGAACCATTCCTGCACGGGTGGGGCCCTAGCATAGTAGCCTACGCGAGGTTTTTTTTTTTTTTCGTGTTTGTTACGATAAATGTCGCAGGTTGCAAATGTGCTTATTTATGTTGGTTGAATTTGTTTTGTGTACGGTAGTTTTGCAAAGTATGTCACGTGGTAGAGCAGTGATTGTGTGAAGCGCGGAAAAAGTGTTAGATTATCAAAAAAAAAGTGTAAGTTATCGAAAAAGTGTGGGTTGTCAAAATTAACCCACGGTCACGTGTGTGGGTTTTCAGATTACATATATAACGGCTACACTTTTAGCATTGGGATGTGTTGGCGTGACGTCACCGCCGTGCATTAAGTAATGGTTATAGCATGGATTTTGCAACAATGGGCCAGTATAAGCGATTTAATGCACACTTTTGGTAGAGCGACACCCGAGGAGGTGTGGAATCGTCGGAGGGGGAGAAGCCCCCGAGGATGTTCTACACCTCCTCGGACGTCGCTCTACCCAAAGTGTGCATTAAATCGCTTATACTGGCCCATTGTTGCAAAACCATGCTATAACTTTCTTATTACCCTACCTTTATCAAATGTCATTATTTCGTTGAGTTACGTCGAAAAAGGTTATCAGCTAGAAAGAAGCAACCAAAATTAAATTTGCTGTGTTTTTTAAAGTTCACTTGACTACCACCAGCATGGTGTATGCCTCGTCGGATTTCCTTAACTATTCACAACTCCAAATTTACAATGGTGAGTGTTAGAAATAAATTCGAAAATTTGTAATTTCTCCCGTAATAATTGTTCGATTTACGGCAAAATTTGGCTCAGTAATACTAATTAGGATATCAAGCATTGTACCAAATTTCATTCCAATCCGATTTTTCGTTTGGGCTCCACCCAGACTAAAAATGTGCAACCACCAACCAACATTTTGCAATTTGGTGTCCGCTTTTATAGGCTACGTTTCGCTCCACCAAAAATTTGCGTTGCCTTCGGCGCACACGACGGCAGTGATTACGACAGGAACGATGAATTATGGGATGTGCATCTCGGGAATCTCATTCAGTCGAGAGCAGAGGCGAGAACGGCGTGCACCATTGGCACCGCCATGTTTCTTTCGTTTTTAAAATTGTTGTTTTAATCTGAAATTGCTGTTATGCTCTTTATAGGGCGTTACAATAATGTTTTGAAAATAAAATAAATAAATAGATCAGAATTGGTCTATCGCCAATCTCAATCAGACGAAAACAGGAAGTTAGCTGGCACCATGTTGACATTATAAGACGCCGGCCAAGCGCCGGAAGGAGTCCCGAAAGCGAAGGTTTGAAATGCATTGTTTCTAGCACAGCTGCGACCAGTGACGTGCACAGGGGAGGCAGGGAGAGCATTTCCCCTGCCCTTTTTGGAAAAAAATGCCCTTTTTGCCCTTTTGAAGAAAAAAACACGCCGTAATTTGCTTTTTTGCACTGAAAAAAGTGCTAGTCGCAGCTAAAAAGACATCTAAGAAGCCCAAGAAAGGGGCCAAAAAAAGGTGCAAAAATTAGTGACAAGCAAAAAAAAAAAAAGGTCCTCAGAAAAAATGTAGCCTCAGCGTACCCTTTCACTCGGAAAGTTGCCCCTGCCCTCGTGGATGTCTGTGCGCGCAACTGGTTGCGACCTCCTGGTTAGCATGGCGATCAATTACGAATTCCGTGTTCCCCTGTTCAGAAAAGGATGAACATTTCAGCAACACCCAGACCCGTGTGGCACTAAATGCATACCAAGTTTCACCTCAGCCTTTTAAATGGTTTGAAAGAAATCGCCTGAACAGACTGAGAGTATCAGAATCAAGTAATAAACATCCGTAGCCAAACGTCCTTCGGCTTTAAAACCGTTGATATTTTATTTGCGTACTATACATTTGAGAATCGTCTTCAGTCTTATAAATGTTAAAAATCATATTTCTGAAAAAATAAAACAAAACAACCAAATGTGCCAAGAATCCGTCAAAAAGAAAAGCTGCTCAAAAACTTTTATATTAGCACTGAAATTAATGCTACCTTTGGATAGCCATAATGCCCCGTTAAAAGCGAAAAGCAACCAGCGAATTTAGTGCTAACAGGAACGGCATGGAGTAGGAGCCTCCAACCAAAGCCATCTAAAGTAAAGGCCGTATATGCACTACCTTCCACAATGATTGCTCGACACAAATGGTGACACAAATGGCAGCGCGGCATGTTTGCCTAGTGCTACCCTCCGGCATTAACGACATTGAAGCCTCCTGAAATCGGTAGTGTCGGTATTTTAATTAGTAAAACAACAAGAGCCTAGTTGAATATCAACCAGTTTTGATAATCACGAGCTGCATTCCGATTATTTTCACCTTAGTCCCACAATCTTGCGATAATTTTCGCCTTAATCCCTCCATTTTGTTTTCGATGCAACGTGGTAGTGCCTTAGCAGACACCACTCCAGTACAGATTAAGTACAGATAATTTTTCTCAGTCACTCGTTGCATCCAAAGTTGGCAAATACATGAATTGTGTGTGTATTGTGTGTGTGGATGCAACGAGTGATTGAGAAAAATTATCTGTAGTGACTTAATCAAAACTGGCGTGGCATTTGCTAAGGCAATACCACGTTGCACCAAAAACAAAATGGAGGGATTAAGGCAAAAATTATCACAAGATGGTGGGACTAAGGCGAAAATTATCGAATAATCAGTGGCATTACTGCTTAAAATATGTTTCAGCCCACATTTCAGCTTTACGGTCGGCCTACATTTCAGCTTACGTTAGCCTTAATGCATGTTTAGTTGTTCCGTTACTTTATATTAACGCGATTCAGAGAATTTGGGTTTTGTCTCATAATTTTAACTTTGAACCTAAACTTTGAACAACCGCATCAATGAAAACAATAAGCTACACATTCAGAAATAAAAAAAATAAAAACATTGATACCTGCCCGAAACAAAACTGGTTAAGGATTACCGCCAAGTTTTTTCGCCCTTTAAATCGGGATATTGAAAGCTAAGTTAATCCCAGCGTCTAAGAAATAAAACGTTAACTTGAAAACTAAACTTGCACTAACGGTGGGTGCATCTTCGGTCGCTGGTTCGGGGCTTTGTAGGGAAAGAGACTCGACAGATTTCTAGAACGACCACGCCCACGTGCCGCACCACCAGTGATTTGAGGGTTCCCTTGCTTAAATTAGGAGCAGTGTAAGCGGTTCATAGTTCTTCTGCTTCCTTCCACTTGTAGAGTGGCAAACTATTTTATTATTATTATTACAAAACTGCGCAGTAAGCCATTTTTAGATTATTCATTTAACCTTCGAATATTGTTACTCAGTGGGATTTTGGCTTTTGATATCACGACCTTAAACAGCGAAAAAAAAAAAGGCGGAAATCCGTATGTTTTTGTGTGTGCAGATTTCAGCCTAAAGGACCTTACAAAGCATGCACTTGATCGGATCTCTGAAATAATCATCGGATCGGGCTTCAAAACAATAATGCTGGACCTCGAATTAACGTCGGGCTCTTTTACGTTGGGGATGTACAGTCAGAGGCATTCCCAATGTCACATTCGCTGCCCGATGCTTACCTGCTTAGCGAAGCTTCCCTGATGGAGGTTGTACTATGACAACGAAGTAGGAGGGAAGCTGCAGTGCGAAGTGTTGGCATATTATATGCTTTTGTTGTTCCCCGGGCCCAGTGCAAAGTTTTAAACTGATGTCGCTTTCCCAGACCCGTAGACTCATTATTGGGTTGCCCTGAAAAGACATAAATAATCTAAAGATTTTTTTTTATACTAGTAATAAGTGGCGTAGAGATAAACGAAATAATGCTGGAGGTATGGTTAGCAAACGAAGGGTCAGAGGGGGAACAGTAAGCTTCCAAACAACAATGCGTAAGATATATTTAGATTTTTAAGTCCTTCATACAGTGTTGAGCATGAAGGAGATAGATTTTATCTCCTACACTGCCTGCCCATGTCTGCCCTATACGAATTTAAGTTGGAAAGTAAGCTTACAGGTGTTTATTACAGGTGCTTTTTGGTTCCATTTTACTGATTGTTGGTTTTCCTAAGTAACAGTTTTGCTACATGCAATCAAACCTATTTCTGTGGGTCCGACAGTTTGTCCCCTTTGCTTTCACGTTTAAGTGTTCCATTCGTTTCACTTGGAGGATTGCGCGGCAAATAAGCGTCCCTCCAGTGACGATTGGAAAGTGTTTGCGTATATACGCACGTGTTAAATGCTGCCTGTGGACGTTTCCTTTTGGCCGTGTCAGTATGGCTCAGTGGTAGGACCTCGGCCTCTGGCTTCAAAGGTCCTGGGTTCGATTCCCGGCTCAGGCAGTCTGCCATATAAGTCCAAAAGGCAACGCAAATATGTTTGCATCTGCATTTAGTTACCTCTGATAATACCTAATCAGATAATTCGAAGGCAGAAGCATTAGCAGAGGAATTATTATCCGCAACTATCGCTAGAGCCCCACATATAGAACTGTAAGAAGTAAGATGCTATATTTAGGTAACTTTCTAATCTGTGCTTGCAAAATTTCTAGTCTGGGTGGAGCCCACACGAAAGGTCGGATTACAACGAAATTTGCTACATCGTTTGAAATCCGTAAAATTATCCATCAGGAATATACAGTAAGTGGTGGTCCTGGTGCCGAGGTTTGGCATCCCTGGCACAGCTGAAGAGGGCGCCGCCGCACGAGTAGAAAATATAATGCAAATTTGCAATGGTCGCAGTCACAACTGCTGCTATGCGTTAGACACCCCTCTTTTAAATCAGTAAATAAGTGAATACATGGCCTTGAACATGCCATGACCAATTTCCAACGCTTCTGAGGTCTGCCGGTCTATTTTTAGTGTACTTTGGCCTGTACACTAATAATCTACGTGGGTTTACTAGGGCATAATAACGACAAGTGACTAGTGTGTAGGCTACAAATGGAGAGACAGTTTACTTCCTGTTAAGACAGGTATATATTGCAAGTTAAAGTCATGTGACCTGTTGTATGGCACAGTATCATTACAATATTAGAGTTCGTTTGCGCACGAGAATTTCAGAAAATGGTCAGGAGGAGGAGGCGGAGGCGGCGGCGGAGCGGCTAACAATGTCAAAATGTTACAATGCTGCAACATGTAACAATAGGGTAACAATAGGCGAGGCGCACAATATCGGATTATAGCTCACTCGAACAAGATGCAACAATGGTTGGTGCCGGGAACCATCATTGTCGTTATTTGAGTTAGCTAGCTCGTTGTGGAGAACCAAAATTACGGTCTTGATTTTTCCTTAAATCTTCAACTACTCATCGAGATGACGCATGCTAAATCCGGAAATACGCTAATATGTTGCCATCAAATAATAATCATGGGGCAAACCTAAACGTAAGTATCCATTTCTAATGTTCCGTTTTCCGGAAACAAAAATCGGTGGACAGTGGACACATAAAATGGAAGCGAAAAAAGCCAACAAATTAACTGAGCAAAAAAAGGCTTCGCCGTTTAGAAAAAAAACATTAGAGCTCGTATTCCCATACTCACACGACTGAAACACGAATAAAAGCGGATTAGAGTTCACTCGAACGCAACGAACTATAATTTGAACTCCAATTCGCAAAACATAAACCCACAAACACACTCAAAATAAACGCTACAAACAGCAAACGCTACAAAATTGAAAGATAAAATGCATACACAAAATGAACACAAATTATAGTTCAAATTATAGTTCGTTGCGTTCAAGTGAACTGTAATCCGTTTTTATTCGTGTACCTTCAGGGCTGTGAGTATGGGGATACGAGCTCTAATGTTTTTTTTTCTAAACGGCGAAGCCGTTTTTTGCTCAGTTAGTTACATAGCTACCTAGTGAGATTAGTTATGGTAAACTGGGAAGGTTGACATAAAGGACCTAATTTGAAAGACGTCATTGTGGTGCCTCACTGACGACACCACACTATTGTTGCCAAGTTATTGGCGGATAAGTTGCATAAACGCAACACAGCGCTGCTGGCTAGTCAAACATATTTTTGTTTCGCTTCCTTCCCTCCCCACCTCCGTCGGCGCATAGCTCATCTAATACAATAGCTAAATCTATTGGTCAAGGGTGAAGGGAGTTCATGATTAGGCCTAGTGTAATTTCTCTTTTTGGTTGCCTTATTTTTTGTTATGCTTCAATAAATAAGAACCCAACATATTCTGTGTTACGATACCTAAATTCATTTAGGATGAAATCAGTAATTTTTATTGACAGATTTTAGTCTGTCCAAATCGAGGGGGAGGAGGAGGATAGCATTTTTTTTTGCGGGGGGGGGGGGCACCATTTTCAAGCTGGACGCACCTGGAAAACAATGAGCTACACTCGCCCACTTCATCCCCGTTCAAGACATATATTCGCATGCATGTTACGGAAATTGTTTACGTGCACGTAAGCTCCGGAAAATATTTACGTGCACGTAAGCTCCGGATTTATCAAGGATGCTGTTGCAAGAAACTCAAGAGCCGAATGTCGGAAGGAAATGTGAGTTCTTCGAGATTATGGGATGTCCCCACTTAGCTTCAGGGCACGTTTATAAATTAAAAGCCGCGTGCGGCAATGCTTTGCTTGGCACGCAATGCTCGTACCATCCTTGGACCATCCTTCTGTGTCGTCACCACGCTAGAGAAATTGCAGCTCCACGCTGCTTCATTTATAAATCATGTAAGCGTGAGCTTGCTAATGCTGGCCGCTACTTCGATCCAACTATGCTGTTTCACAACTTAACACTTCTACAGTGGCAAGATTCGATGCCGTACGGCTTAATGTTAATGTCACTGCAATAAAGATATTTCGCCTTTTTTTAATCATTCAACCTTTTAGCACACCACGCTTTCTTTTCTTGTAGCGTCTGTGGAATCCGTTTATTCAGTTATTTTCCTATCCCAGCATGCAATAACTAAGGGTCCAGTTGATATTCGCTTAATGCTTGAAAACACCAAAAACGCGAGCGTTGCTTCGCCTGCTCCATATTATTAAATGCTTGCCCTCACACGTCGAGCATCAAAAAAGCGCTGCTAGCGTATGCGTTGAAACCAGCTTTATCAACGCGCATTAAAGGTCGGTTGCCACCAAATTAGCATTGTAGCATATAGGCCTGCAGAGTTTTCTCTCGCAAGAAGCAAAGAAGGGCACAAAGCAAAACTTTTAAACGCTACAAACAAGCCACGGGAATCCTTAATTATTGAATAAAAAATTGGTACGCCTTCGTGTACCTGGAAACAAGCTATACATCTTAACGATATTAGTGTCACTAGATGGCGCCACTGAGTATAAAGAAATTCTCCTGGCGCCATCTAGTGACACGAATATCGTTAAGCTTTATAGCTTGTTTACAGGTGTACGAGGGCGTACCAAATGTTTACTCAATAATTAAGGAGTCACGTGGTTTGTTTCTAGCGTTTAAAAGTTTTCCTTTGTGCATTCCTTTGCTTCCTGCAAGAGAGAACTCGATAGGCCTAGATGCTGCAATGCTAATTTGGTGGCAACCGGCCTTTAAATGAGGTGTAAGCACCGAGCCGATTGCACTGACTGGCACAGTGCATGACAAGTATTTCGTCACAGCCATTAGTACTGGTGCCAGGTGACTACTAGACAGGGTAGATTAAGTAGGTAGTGGCGCTATTCTGAAAACGTGTTATAAAATAATACCTGCTTCCACCAACGGCACCAGAAGGCAACAATTATCAGGTTCTCTTCGGAGGCGAAATTTGAAATAAAAAATGGCGGCAACGTTGCCATGGTAACCATGGTAATAGTGACAATACCTGCGGAAATTGTCGAAATACTTGTGCGTGGGCAACATCCGAAGTTGAAGAACTTAGTCTGTTGTTCAAGCCGTATATAGTTCGTTACAATAAATGTAAACCACGGAAGAAGCTTCAGCCTGAACGGCCGATGAGCACGCTTCTCGGACGTTCTCTGAACACAAAACCATGCATCATACTTAGCTCCACTCGTAACGACAACCCGTTTTAAAATTGAATGTTGGATTTAAAAAATAAAACTTTAACAGCCAGTTCTGACCTTTCTTAAAATTATTTTAATGTCCTAATCTGAATTGTGGTATACTTTAAACGATTAATTTTGTATTCTTATCGTGATCAATTTGTTTTAGTGACGCTAAATAGTTTCGATTGAATGCTTTGCGCTTCCTGTTACTTGAAACAGCGCCCTCTAGCGATAAATCGCTGAAAGCAGGTACTAGTTTCGTCCAAAGATTTACCGTTTTCAGAGAAAGAGTAGCACTACCTATATATTTTGCTACCCTGGTATTAGAGCTCAAAATAGAGCTACATCGTGTCGTTTCGCTAGCCAACTTACTCCGTGATTTATAAACCACCTACTCAACCTTCTCCAAGGAGCTATAAAGAAGTCAAATGACGGTGTTACGGAGTTTGCAAATCAGTTTTTATTTTTAATTTACAACTCAAACAAACTGAAGCCAGTTGATGACGTCACGTTTCATGATTCTCTTGTGCGCTCAACCTGTCGACGTCATCTTTGCAGGAAAGTATTCAGTTATAATTCGGCTGCCTGTTGCTGGCAAAAGCCACTAAAACGTTTTCGTGTATCCTTAACGGAGGATTTTGCAGCTCGTGGTCATGACGTCACAAAAACGTGACGTGAAGGAAATTAGTTTGGATTAATTTAGGGAGCGAAAAGACGCGCTACCGGAAAAAAATTCGTACAGTTTTGTTGGTCACAGATGTACGCAATGCTTGAACGTCTGTCAGAGACTGGATCTGCCCTTCACCAGAGTTGCTTTGGTTATCGCACAGTCAGTTATGAACGAGTGATGCTTACTCTAACAGGGAATTCCATCCCATATCTCAGCCCACTAAAGCCTCCTTGGATATTTTACGTATCAAACGTACACTACATTCTATACTATCACATATGGCCAAACAACGTGTCTTTTCATGTCAAGTGAAAAGAGAATAGTAGTATGGCCAAAGTATTACCTCATATCGTTCATACTTAGTTGCACCAACAGCACAATGTTCTGTATGAAGCTATGCCAACTCTGTTTGAAACACAG
>JAHWFP010058654.1:7277-28555 GCA_023313725.1 Lithobius niger
CCCCCCCCCCCCTGCTCCCAACCTCCTCCCAGTGCTGTAACTACGTAATTTCAATATTTCTCAACTTAAAGCACTTTCATTCGTAATTTTACTGCTAGAAATTGACTTTAAACGCTTCAAACGTTCATGGAAATCAACGTGTCGCCCCTCAACTCATGGTTTTTCTGCACCAAAATTAACTTTAAAGTTTCACACTTAAAGCAAACTAAATAAACTGGTAAACTAATGAACTAAAATGCTGAACAAATGACAATTAAGGAATTGCGTTAACGCTAGACTGAACCCAGATCATGAACGTGAATGATCGCATAAACACCAACTTTTTCGATGGAGATAGGTCTAAAACACCCTTCCTGGACATAAGTAAGATTCAAAATTTCACTAATCGAATTCATTTTAACAGCCAGGAGTGTTCAATACGAGATTTACGGTACTATCCCTTGATGTTGGAAAAAAGCTGCTTTAAGCTAAATTTATTTCATTCTTGTTATAAAATACATTGTAAGTGATTTCAAACTATGCTGCTGGATGCCAAATTATTCAGCAATTTATATGGGGATACCAAATATTCAGCAAAACAGCATACTTTAATAAGCAGCTCTTCAGGTAACCAAATACCAACGTTGAACATCGCCACACAATAATAAGACTAACGTTCATCTTTGAATGGATTAATTTGTGTGACAATACTCCCTTCTAACAAAACTTGTGGCAAATGGAATCAATTGCTACAAGTTTAGAGTAATTTCAAAAAAACTTTCTTCATTTACAGACCCAATAGATACCATGTCGTCAACTAGTTTGCCCTCTTTTCGTTAGGCAACCACAGAAATTAAGTAGTATAAATAGAGCAAGTACTTTATACAGTAACTCCAGCTTAAATTAGTGATAAAACCTGCCACCGTTTTCAAACACTTGTTGCTACTTGTTAATCATGCAATATATAACTACCAGTAATTTGGATAGACAGCCTCATTTACAGATGTAAAGCTGCCAAAGTCAAGAAAGAAATATAAATAATTTCATTTCCTGCTCAGGTACTCTGAATACACCAAATACACAGCTAGGACACGAGACTTGAATGCAATGTCGATCACAAAAAATAAAACTTGTGAAGAACTTTACATTAGCCTATTCCTTTCACCGCTGGCAGAAGAGCCACCAATTTATTAGGCCAGTCAACACACACAAGAGATGCAGTTCTACCTTTACAGTAAATTTCAGACTATTCACACTGGAGTGTAACACAAAACAGCTTTAGCACATAGATAAATTGATTTAGCACGTGGATAAATTTATAAGTGCAGCAGAAGTTCCCAGGCACGACACACAACTAATGATGTTTCAAGGGTTCGTGCACATCGCAGTTTCTTGGGTGCTGGTCAATGTGCAGGTAAGTATGCTAAAACCGTAACATTATTTCCCGGGCTGCACTCCTGAGGGTTCCAATCCTCTACTGATATTGGTTGAATTCTTGAAGTACTGACACCGGTACCCATAAATTTGTTTGTTCCAAGATAGAAACTCAGCCTGCTATGGTTTTGCCAGCACTCGTATGATGGTAGATAAAAATGTGGTTACTAGGGCTGCTGCAATACAGATACTAGATGGTATCGGTATAAGATAGGTTTTGGCATCTTTCGCTGAATATTGATAACTCTAGAACCGTTCGAGATATGACATGCGATTTGCGGCGAGTTGCTCAAGAAAATCACCAAGTAACTTTCTAGCTACATCTTTTAACTGTTGGTTACTACTTTAAAATTTGTTATTTTATAATTATTGGACTTTTGAAGTAAAACACCAAATACGTAAGATCGATCCACGTTTCTACGCTCATTGTCTTTGCTGGAACGAATATCTAAACTAAATAATTTGCACCCATGATAATTTTAAGGCACTCCCAGAAAGTGCCTGTAAAACCTATGTTTAACTATGCAATGTGCGTAGCATTATTGTTGTTCTGCACTGACATCTGACACGAAAAATGTTTACAGCTTTCATAAGATATACAAAAGTTCAACCTTTCCTACATTAATTACTAATTAAGTAGCACTTGGCATACAATGAATAAACCTTAAAATTCACTCACCATTTCCAATTTCATACTGTCTACGGAGAACCTAGTAAAATGAGGCCAGGAGGTGCTATTATTTCACATAGGCTAAAGGTAATAATTGCATT
Source organism: Lithobius niger (assembly GCA_023313725.1). Lineage (NCBI taxonomy): Eukaryota > Metazoa > Arthropoda > Chilopoda > Lithobiomorpha > Lithobiidae > Lithobius > Lithobius niger. Next base: position 9,462 of record JAHWFP010058654.1, read on the forward strand.
ACGCGATTTTTCTATTACGAAAAATAAAGTTGCGCATTAAGGTTTATTTTTGTATTAATTTATTCACTCGCACTTTGGTAAATAGTAACCGACAGTGGTGAAGGGGGTGATGTTTTACCCAGTGAAGTTAAAACTTGATTAGCCTATACTTACAATTACAAGACACCCGATGGAGTATGATATCTGCATTTATCCGCAGTTTCTCTCCTCTTCCTGTGTCCACAAATAGTTCTTCTGTGATTTCTGTTGTTAAAAAGTAATTCAACTCCGAGAAAAGCAGGGCAATCATAATAACCCCACTTATAACTGTAACTGTACAGAAAAAAAAAAAGAAGACCATTACTTTTACGTGAAACAACATATGGACCCATGTTTATATCCCCATCAGAAAACATTTGAGCAAATCAGTGGCCTTACTCATAGCCATGAATAGTTGGATACCAAACTTGATGTTATTAGGCTTAACATTACAATACCTGAACAGATAATTACCATACATTGTAAATTGTGGATTACTGGGCATAATTATAAGGCCGGGCAAACTAGCTCCCAGACATTATGTCCAACAAAGCTCCAAACAGATAGGTAAGGAAAGCGTTCCCTTCCTCCTGCGTACACGTATTGTCAGTTAAAGCGATCATGTCAAGCTTCAAATGCTAAGATGCTACTAATAAACAACGATGACATTACCGGCCTTACTGGGAAACATTCGCATTGCCAACAGCAGCATTATCAGCCAACTTGAAGTTACCCTACGAGAGGTGTCCAGCTCTTATGGCCAACATCTGTGAACTGCATCCGAAACTGACAAAGTGTGTCACTTGAAAAGGAAGATTTTCCGGACCTACGCATACATGGATTTGTTTGTTGTTTTGCTGTCTAGGACATGCCATTAACATTTAGCCAGACCTTTTATTTAGCCTACACCCAGTAGCTTATCAACTTGTGAAACATAAATACAGTGGCCTAGATATTTACTCCATTCCACTACAGAGATTCGCGACACATAAGTACGTGCACATAGCTTAGGCACTCCTCCCACACTGTATGCCGGATATACAGACATTGGCCAGCCAGGGATGTCTTTCAGTGTCGTTAGGCCTATCATTTGGAGTTGTCTAGAGGAGTGGTTCCCAACCTTTTCTACAGTATTCCCTCCCATTAGGACTAGCAGGCAATAGTAGCCCCCCACAAAAAAAAATAAATAAATAAATAAACAAACAAATAAAATAGTTGTGCAATTTTTTTCCCTACAATGAGGCAGCATTGTTACCACATAAGAACAAAAATGTCTGAAATTTTTGCTAAAATTCCTGTAGATTGCACAAAAAATCTGTAGATATTTAAAAATGAAAATTTTGCTTTCCTCGTACAATTTAACTTTTTTTGTTATGCATGGTAAAAATTTCAAAAATTGTCACTGATCTTCATGGCGCATTTACGCAACGACTCGCCTTTGAATTCTCGCAGCTAGAAGCTAAAAATCATCTGAAATTCCAACATGGTGGCGATTTTAGCTCTGCCATCTCGCAACTAAAATAGTCAATAATATAAGTTCAGAAGTTATTAGGAATTTTTCGTCAAATGGTTTCGTCAGGAGGCATTCTTTGTCTTATTGTCACTGATTATAAGATTGTAAGCATTTATTCAAACGATGTCGGATTTAGCAAATCCAGGTTACCATGGCAACCTTTCCATCGCGATTCAATTCTAACTGCGAGAATACAGAGGTGATTCTTTGCATAAATGTGCCCTTTTAGTTCGGCAGCGGCACGGCTCGAGCCTCCCCTGCAGTTGCTCCGCGCCTCCCTTGGGAGGCCCGCCTCACCAGTTGGGAAACGTGGGTCTAGTGGACCCATATTCACGGGAAAAAATTTATGCGCATATATACAGACAATAGAGGTAAATTTCGAAAAAAAATGCAGTGTACGTACGTATTTCTTTACAACTTTGCAACAATAATGCAGATAATAGAAACATGGTCATGATAAAGTATAAAAAAAATATTTTATCTCCTTGCATCCATTTCCGACAAAAGTTTGAATTGTCACGAGAAGGCATGGCACACAAGTGCCCTGGCTAGAAGTCACACTAAGGTTGGTTGGATGAGCTGCATGCGGGTTTTTACTTCTGGGCTTGATTTTGTCGTGAATTACTACAGAAATGGTAAATCGATGTTTGTGTAGGTTGGCCTATTTGAGGAACAGCTACTGCCAAGTCCCTCTTCCCCTCAGTTAACACTCATGAGGGAATCTCTCTTACTGCAGTAGCTAAAATAATTTTTAAATTATTTAACAAAAACTTACAGATACCGTAAATCGTGTATTAAAAGCCCAGTTGAAGCTAAAGCCCACCCCCTAAAATGCTGTAAAGTCAAAATCATGAAATAGTGGAGTTAAAGCCCACCCCTCAAAATGTTGTTTTTTTTACGAAAAATTACCTAAAAGTTATATGATGTGAATAAAGATAGCACTGCTTGCTATGTTTATTGGCCCCTTCTCCCTCCCTGTAGTAATAGTGGACTCTTCCTTTAGCTCCTAGCACCTGCACAAGGCCTGGGCATCTCTCACCTAAGCCTCCTCCCTTCTTCACAGCAATTAAAAGGGTGTAAAAATTGGTCTTTCAGAGGTTGTTCAAAAGCTTCGAATTTTCTGTAATAGATGTCCAGAAAGGTTGAAAAATTTATAATGCTTCATTTAAAGCCCACCTCCCTATTTTTACCAAATTAACTGTATAAGCCCATGGGCGTTTAATCCACGATTTACGGTAACCAAAAGAGATCTTAAAAATTATTATGGTGTCCACAATTAAAAAAGAAAACCTAGGCCTACAATGACGAAAATAAGATTCTGAATCGGCATTGGCTGAACTATGCTATGGTATCAACTACATTGGTAATAGAGGCACTAATTCGCCTTATATTCAATGAGCCGCCTTGCAATCGGGAAAGTACGGTAAGAAAAATAATGCAGTATAAAATCCCGCAACATACATTAAGATTTTCAAGAACCAAATGGGCGGAAGTACGCTATGAACGAAGCAAACTTTCGTACGTGTGTTGAGAATTTTCCAAATGCCCTGGTAGCCGAACCAAAACTGCACCAGAATAGCCTAGCCCTATTTAATGTTCCTTTTGCCATATTGTTTATTTGGCAGTATTTTGCTAAACCCATTAGGAAAGTTGGTGACAAAAATAACTACAAGACTTTTTTTTTCCCTTTAGTCCAATGAAACCATGTCTTGACCCAATTTTTTTTAATTCGGCCTAACCCATTGTAACCAGGTTACTCTGTGGAAGAATTTTCTCGATCACAGCTTCCGTACGTGTAGTAGGTTTTACACCACCTCGAATGCTCACATAAAATTTCAGCACAGAACAATTATATTCGTTAGAAGGAGTAGGCTACTGTAAGAATTGAATCCCTTACAGTGCTGATCAAACGAAATTAGCTGTAAAGGTTAGTAAACTAAGAAAAATAAATGGACCACAACAATGAACAGCTAAGGATGATTGGCGCATAACGTTGCTGCCAATCCGTTTCTTTGTTACTTACACTACTGGTTAAGCGTTGTTGGTGAATAAGTGAATCTTAATCTTACACTAGGCACATACACCACCACATAGTAACTGTTTTATGTTCCATGTAACGAAAGCATGCCAGTACTGAATAGTGGTAGCAACGGTTAAACGTGTAACCGATAACCGTGGCAAGTTCGGTTAAACGGATTTTAATTTCCGTGTTCGTGTAAACGTAATCTACCAAGATAGCATCGATGGGCATGCAGCGCGACTTAGTTAAAACTGGACTTTCACTACTTTTCTCCCTCCCTCCCCCATCACCAATGGCCAAACTTCTAAAGTAGACTCGTCCAAGCAACCCGAAGTATTTCGCGCACATGCATTTAACTGAGCTGTCAATCGTGGTTACAATTGGATCGCCAATCATCATAGCTACGTCTTTTTTCACCATGTGCGCCAAGTCAGGTAATATTTTTCCTACAATGCCACCTTAAGAAAGCTTCTGCTGAGACAGTTAAATGAGAATTCTGCGGTACAGTTTTAAAATACGCAGGCGGATCAACTGGATCCATGAAAAATCGTCTTGGTGGAAAACACCATACACCGCCAGCCGGTGAATAATTGACTATCAGATCCGTCTTTAATCCAAAAAATGTGGATCCAGCACGTACCAATTAAACCTACGTTAGATTAAACAATGGTCTGCATTTATTACTAAACTGTTACTGAATAATGCCAATAAACAATGGTCTACGTTTTTACTAAACATTTTTTTTAACAATTGTTTTGTGAACATTGTTAATACTCGGTTACACAGTAACCGAACGTTTTAAATACAGGTTAAACGTTTAATGAAATAACCGGTAATTGCGACCACTAGTACTGAATCCACCTGTATGTAAACCAAGTAAAAATGTGCGGCACCAGTGGCCGAAGAAATATGGGCACAGCAAAAATGGACATTTTGTTCCTACCAATGCTGTAACTAGGGATGCACCTATATGCTCAAATGCCGATTCCGATGTTGAAAAAATACGGGCCGATATCTGATTAACATCAGAATCCGAATACGATTAACTTGTGGTCCGATGTTTAAGTAAAATGAAACTAAGATACGTTTTTTATTGAGTCAAAAATAATGAAGAGGTTTTCAGAAATAAAATTAAAATTCTCTGTAGTCCTAAACTTTAGCTTGCAGAAATTAGTTATAAGCACATCTGTACCAAAATGATTTATACATTTGTGGCTTTCCAATGTTTTAAGATCTGCTGCCTTAAACCGATGCCAATGTTCCGATGACCGATGCAGCCAAAAAAGGCCAATTTCCGAACCCAACATCGGTGCATCTCTAGCTGTAACCAGCTTTTTCCAAAGAGGGGTACAAGGGCAAAACGTTGGGCCCCTCTTCAATAAGTAAACAAATCCCAACCCCAACTAAAGTAGGGTGTAATGAATTTTGTTATTTGGACCTCCATTCAAGAATTTTGGGTCCCTCTGCCTCATACACTTTGCACCACCCCTTTGCGGCACCGACTCAAACCTGCGCACCTCAGGCTACTTTTAGACCAAAAAAAATGCAGTTAAAAAGGCTGTGCATCATCACTTGTTCACTCGGGCTTTCAGGGGTGTAACGAAGACAAAATATTGGAGGGGGGGGGGGGCAGTCGAGGTAAGACTGCTGATGTTTCAGTTCAGACAGTAACCCAAAATTTTTCTGAAAATCTGTGGCGACCTTTTATTTTGTTGATCGGTTTATTTCGTCAACAGTGGCTTATTTCCTGACGCAACTGTTTGGATTGGGGGAAGAGGGGGAACAAGTGCAATCAAGCTTCCTCCAAATTAAAGAGCAATTACATCAATTTTGACATGCATGTTTGACTTTTGGATCACTTACACAATAACTAAACACAAGAATTGCGGAAAGAATACGTTACGTACGTCCGATATAACAATTTAATTACTGCATCACCAAAACACGACACAGAGGTTGCCATTATTTTGCTGGAACGCGCAGAAATTAATGCCAACAGACGGATCTCTTCGATTTCGACTAGCAGCCGATTGAGATAGCTGTATTGACCGTAGTGATGCACAGTATTAAGTTTTTGCAGGACGGTACGGTGCGGTTCTGAAAACGGCGGTCTACGGTAATATCACGGTAATTTAGGAAATAATTTTGCGCTGTTATCCAATGGAGCACAAAAGAATCAAATATGACTTTTGGCATTTAATTTTTTTTACTGAATAGCGGTACTTTGCTTTCGTCTTGATGGGACGCTGCGACATCGACCATAAATACAAAATCGCTCGTACGCGCTTGTTACTGAAGAGCTGCTCCCACCCCAATCCCCCCCCCCTTTTTCCGCACTGTGGGCAAGCAGTGGGGTCGGATTTCACTCGCTCGTGCGAATTTCACACTTTCGCATGCACCTTCGTCAGCACCATAATCACGGTAATATCGCTGCTACGGTATTACCGTGGTGCTAAAAAAGGAACGATACTGATACCGTAATTTTTTTTACCGTCAATTCCGTGAGTACCGATTTACCGTGCAACACTAATTGACTGTGAGGAGCTCAAGCGTCTGACGGCCTTAGCTAGCCACTACACTGCCGGCCTGCTAAGGCCGTCAGGCGCTTGAGCTCCTCACAGTCAATACAGCTATCTCAATAGGCTGCGAGTCGAAATCAAAAAGTGACATCTGTCGCCATTAATTTCTGAGCGTTCCAGCAAAACAATGGTGATTTCCATGTCGTGTTTTGGTGATGCAGTAATTAAATTGTTATATCGGACGTAAGTAACGTATTCTTACCGTAATTCTTGTGTTTAGTTATTGCGCAAGTGATCGAAAAGTCAAACATGCATGTCAAAATCCTTTAATCTTGGGAGGAAGCTTAACGATTAGCAGTGATGTCCTTTGAATTTCAAATCTGCCAAAAGAAGGCTGTGATTTGGCAGCCGGAAAAGCACTGTTCCCTTTTTTTTTTTAGACTTTGTTTTCCCCCTATTATTCAACCTTTGAAGGGTTTATCAAACAATGATTAGGCTACGGCATTTAATAACTTCCTTTGCATTTACTTTTAGGGTTGTTTCTCCAGTTTACAGCTATAGGCTACTGATTCGTACTACACATTTTCACTTACACAGATAGTTTCATTTTGTATTATTACCCGGACTGTAATAACTCAACACTACTTTAATGTGAAATACTAATCAAGCGTGTAGGAAAAATAATTAACATATCGTGATATTATTATAAACGTTATTATAATGGCTATGGTGCTGGTAGCGCAACCGGTACGGTCGAGCTTTACAACATTATTACCTGTAGCACCACAAAACGTTTTGATACGGAAATCTTCTAACGTTTTTGGATACGCATCAAACCTCCGAATATGTTCTACTAAATTTCGGAAATCCATTTTTACGTTGGATACGTGTAATTTCCCTCAAAATGTTCCGGTATTGCCGGCGACTACATTCGCCCACATTCGACAACAAACATGTGCCACTGAAACGCGTCTATTTGTCGAAGCGCTATTGGATAATGTTTTTTTAGGGGTTTCAGATTTAATTTTGTTTAGCGACTCCCACATGAATATGATCAATAAATATACAAACTTCCTGTTTATTGTTTTAAACTTTACTGCTTCAATATAAACATAGTTTTCTTTTTTTTCAACCCCTAAAATCTTTTTACGAGTGTGGTCAGAGAATGGTGATAAAATTAAAAAAAAATAAAAATGTTCTACAGCTGGCAACCATGTACGAAACCGGTCATCGTTTATTGTTTATGTTTTTTGTAGAAACATAACAAACTGAATCACAAATAATGCAGTTTCTTCTTTTTATTTTCTATGCGTAAAAGCCGACTATGCGTGGAATGAGTTGGGTGGGGGCAAGGGTGGGGGTAACACACAACAAATTCGAATCTGAAACCAGTAGCCACCGCAAACGAGTATTCGGCAATGTTGTCTTTTACGTACCCACACCGTGGGTAGCAACTGTAAGCAACTGAAATGCAAAATTGGAACTGATTTCACTGCATTTGGTTTTACACAGTCGAACCATTTTTATGCCACCTTTTTTTTGATGGGGGCTGAGGATGGTGGGACAATAGAGACTAACCAAACAAACCGAGTAAGGAAAATCTACTAAAAACAAAAGCAAATGGTTTAATATACTTTTGTTAAAAGTCATGCAATGAAAGGTTACGTCATACAATGAAGGCGCCATTTTGGGTAACAGTTCGTGAGAAGCAAGTAATAGATTACTGCCAGATTAAATATAACCGCCGTGTGCTTTACAGCATCTTCGAAAAGTAGGTTCCGAACTGTCCCCCATTCTATGAAGCAGGGGGTACTTCACTACGTTGTAGAATATGTGGCACGCATGGTGTCAGTCGAGACCTAAGGCCAAACGGCTACAGAAGTGGTGATTCAACCATTTCTTTCCCTTTCTATTTGTAATGATGATGATGGTGATTATAATGATGCTATGAGCTTCCCTTTCGAAACAGGGTGCTGGCGGAAGCCGCAATGCCGTCCCCTCCAACATACACCAACCACAAATACCCTGCCCCACAACCCCTTAGGCTAATCCTTACTCCCTCCTATTCCAACACCCCAAGAGCACTCTCTTGCCCCACCCAACTCCTCTCCGCTCATCCCTCCACCCCCTCCACCCAAGGAACCACCTTACAGCCTCCTCCTCCCAATCCTCTCTTCCCCAGAAGTCTTTCAAATCCCGGCATTCAATCAATACATGCTCCAACATCTCTTCCGCAACCCCGCAGGTCACATTCCCAATGTCCTCACCAGTCCTCCATCCCAAGTCCCTGGTATCCAATGCCCCCCCCCCCTCGTCCTAATGAACAGAACACTCCCCCAATCCTGCAGATACCATTTCTCCCACTACATTTTCATTTTTGTGTGTCCTGATACCTCTCAGCCGTCGACTTCTTTCCCATACCCCGAGCCAACCTCTCCACTTCTTTTATCCCCTTCCTCCACCCCTTCTACCCCCAATTCCCCCCTCTCACCCAAACAAACTTTTCCTCCAGCCTCCTCGTCGCCGTAACCCACTTTGTACTACACCACCTAGTCACATTTTCATACAAAGTTTGTACAATCGAACCTTCCCCAAGCTCCCTAACCATCCTATCAAATCCAATCTTCCCCACTGCCTCCCTAGAATAGAAACAAGACCAGCCCATTTCCTCCGTCACCACTTCTCCAGCCATAAACCGATTAGCTCCCAACGTCTATCTCCCCAAATATCCTTGAAAGCTTGCCATCTTCCTTCAACATTCCCTACCGTACACCAACACACCCACTGCAAAAATTCATCCCCGGTACAGACACCCCCTTCCAGAGCACCTTAACGACATCATACCTATTATAGCTTCCAACAGCAGCTTGTTAAATCATACCTGTAACCGTTCCCACTTTGCAGCTTACATCACCTATATTATTATTATTTGGCCGCATGGGGTCGTGAGATGGATGAAGCCGTAATATTATCATGGATACTCCGTAGTGAGCCCTGTTTTATCTGCATCGGGCCCGAGCCTAACCTTTTAATACTGCACTCCGACTCAGGTCCAGACCTGAATCCGACTTTCAAGTCTGCTCGAAGTCTGAACTTGAGATGCCGACTCCAACCCTGTGTTTCAGTGCGGAAAGGGTAGGTGTGTGGGTCCGCAATTTAGGGAAACGTTCTGACTCTTGAGCACTAATAAGCAGTAGTAAGATAAAGGGAAAGCAGTAGGAGGGGATCGGAGAGGGAGAGGAGAAAGAAACAGAGATAGCACCAAAAATGTTGTAGCGAGAAAAAGATTAACTAAATAACTAAAGTCTTGACCTTAGCCGCGATGTCGGGGTTCAGTTTGGAAAAGGGTGTCGGGTTTTGCCTGTGGGTACAAGTTCGGGCCCAACCACCAAACGCGGTGTTTGTGGTCCAGTGTGGAAGCATTATGTTGACCTGGTCGAGGCGGTGTCTGCTATGTTGACACATTTACTACATCATAGTAACAGATAGTAAAACAAATAGAGCACAGCTACTGGGGGTATGGAGGGAATATATCTGGGGAAGGGGGGGGAGGGGCTACATAAATCGCCGAGGGAGGCACAATTATATCTGGCGAGGGGAAGGGCAACTGCCTCGAGGTATTTTCCTTCACTTTGCTCACTCAATCAGCGAATCCTCTGATTCATGTCACCATTACCTATTTGTGATAGTCCTAGTTTTGTGGCCCTGTCCCCTCCCTCGATCCGTCCTCCCTACTATTTTTTCATTTTTGTACTAAATCCTACTGCTCATTTCTTTGTGTCTTTTGAAGTTCTGTAGTAGGTTTGTTTGCATCTATATTTATTTAGCCAGCAGTTCAAGTAGGTTACCGTAAACATTAGCAATGCAGCTTGAATTGTTCTGAAGTTGTTTGTTACTAATTATTACAATCCCCCCTTTTCATCGATAGTAGTCAATGTGACAAACTGACAATGTGTATGGTTTTCTATTTGGATACAATTCAACTGGGTTCACGAAGCCCGCATTTAGGAAATATATGCTTCTCTAGCAAAATTAAAGATTTCGTGTGATTTTGCTTTAAACTGTAAGATTTAAGCGGAAACCTGGATCGTTTCATCTTTGTTCTCAACTACGAAACAATTTTCCGCTAGATAATAATATTACTTCCTGCGCACTCAAACATCGTTGCACGGCAGGAAAGAACGAGCTGGGCCACACTGGCCACTTTGGGAACGAGGTGGATGACGGACTAGATAGGCAGGAATTGGCGGACAGAGGCAACACGGTGACATTTCCAGTAACTTCCAGGAACCTCCTACCAGTTCTGAAGTGGGCGACCACTAGGAACTGACAGAAAGAGTGGGATGATAGTGGAGTGGGCAGGGTTTACCGACTGTTCATTGTCCGTGTGGCCCGGGACACACTTTCTAGGAAGGGGGGGGGGGGCGGAGCACTGGTGTCCAGACTTAGGACTGGGCATGTGCAGTTGAGAGCTCATAAACACCGTCTGGGGATCAGCCCTACTTCGGTCTGCAGGTGTGGCACAGAGGCCGAGACAGTGGAGCACTTCCTTCAGGTGTGCCACCTCTGGACGAATTTTCGGGGCCGGGTACTGGAAGATTGGGGTGCCATCTGAGGGAAATTCTGGATGCATCCTCGCACGATGCAGGGACTGTATCCACCCTACGACAAGTAGTGATATCTTGTAGGCAGACGACGAGGTTCAATGGTCGTAAAGAGTGGATGTCGTTGCGGATGGCAGCCTTGGTATTTGGTGAAATTGGGTGCGATGGTGGTACAGAAGTTATATTTAGTAGTTATAAGGTCCTTACATTTAAGGTCCGTAGCAGGTCCGTAGGTTCATGTACAAAATAAAATTAAATTAAATTTAAAAAATAAAGAACAAGCATGTGCGCCGAAATTGTTAACAATGCACGGTTGCATGTTTCTAGGTGTGCTCCAGTTGGTGCTAAAAAAAAAAAAAAGATTTTTATTAGAAAACAAAAACGGACTCGTGTGATGCATAAGGTAAAGTTATCCGAAGTCAAAACAGCAAAGGAACACAAAAAAACTTTCCTGTAAGGTTGCAGATACTGCAGTGTTGCTGTGCTGTTAAGTCCACGTGAAACCTTACTGCTGAATTCAATGCTTTTACCATTTGTACTTTTACACACGAGAGATTAGCTAATGATTGGTGGATTCTACTTGGCTACACGACATCATTGGAAAATGTTAGAAACTAATCGTCTTAGTTTGCTTAGCACAGCTCTACGGGTAATTCCTTGAAAACCTGGAAATGTCCTAGAAAATAATAATGAAATTCCATGCCTGGAAAAGTGCTTGATATCTTGAAAAATGACAGTAGGGTGATGTACGGAAAGTAGATGGCGTGACTGAGAAACACTGACAAAGTTTAGTCCAGAAAGTAGTCGAGTATGTAGCCTTACATTATTCTTCGTTTGTTAGAGCTTGAAAAGTTTTGAAATTTGGGCTCCGTCTTTAATTGTATTTACGTGTATAATGGTTTGGTATAGCAGTAAAGTTTCACGTGGACTAAACAGTACAGCAACACTGCAGTATCTGAAACGTACAGGAAAGTTTATTTGTGTTCCCTTTGTTGTTTTGAGTTCGGATCAGTTAAACCTTGCCCTACGCATCAAGCGAGGTAGTTTTTGTTTTCTAATTCGTGCTCCTTTGGCGTACCATGTACAGTCGGCGCAACTTCTAACGTCCTTTTTTTGTTCCTGAGAATGCATTGTTACAACAGAGTTTTGGATGGTACGCATCACCATTTCAACAATGTTTTCAAAATAACAATCCATATAGGCAATATGCCTGTTTCAAGAGGAAAAACCATTGTTACCTTCTTCGAAGCGCTTGGTTTCTCAGGTTATTGTTAAACCGTAGTCACATTGAAAGCTTCGTGGGCTTTAGGGCTTCGGGCAGATGACCAGGAGTGGTTAACGCTCGTTAAACCCTTTAACCCTTTAACATTGAAAGCAACCGGTAATAAGTCGGGAGCTGAAAAGAGTAGTTTTAGAGCATATTGGCCTCTTTTATTAATGTCACTGTTACCACGAGCTATTAATACCTTTGTGACGAGTTATTAATACGTTATGACCATGTCGGTTGCAAAGTTAAAATCACAACATTTGAATGTTATTATTCCACCCTGTTATTGGTGGCGCAAAATAGAAAAATATTCGTGAATACAAGAATTATACAAGATACACCAATCTTACAAATAAATAAAAGTTAGCTGCCCCGACTGTACTAGCCGGTCACTCTATCCATTGTGCTACTGGAGCGGATACTGGCTGCAGGCTCCAGCCGAGCTTAATAGCTGTTCAATCTTTCTCAGTGGTGACCTAAAGGCCACAAACATACACAAGAGAGACACTGTTTGTTAAACTTTACCTTGTGATTTATTATTTATTTATTACGTGCATTATTTCTAGTGTGGTGGCCAAGGAGAAATTAGTAGCTTTCCCTCCTTGTTTGTGTTTGTGGGTTTTTGGTCACCCCTGAGAAAGATTGGATAGCCGCTAAGCTCAGCTGGAACCTGCAGCCAATATCCGCCCCAGTACCACAGTGGGAATAAGTTGGAAGCCCTATAGCTTCGTGTCCCATTTGGAACAGCTGTCTTTGATTTATTTCTCAGATTAGTGTATCTTGCATTATCACAACTCTTCGTTGAAAAAGTGGTGGAAGCTTACAGAAGACTGGTTGCGACTAGATAGTCGCTGCAGCCGTTTGTTTCTCCAAGTTCTAGTCGAAGTCCACACAAAAGTAGTTTTTTTTAAAATTAATTTCTTTAAGTCAGCAGAAGCAACTGCTCAATTGAACTGGCTCAATTTTGAACATTATCGGACTTTTAGAAAAGAATAAATATCTGGTAAAGGGAGGTGCCAACCCGGGAATTCGATCCGGGAAACCTCCGATCATCGTAGGGGCCGAAAGATTGTCCAGAATTGGCCAGAATAGTTTCTATAGCTGCTAAAGGAGCATGGTAGCTGGCCGTCAGTCCTGGCGGGGACTTTGCCAAGGTCCCCTTTCCAGCGGTTCGACCAGATCCGCAAACCTTCAGCAACAAGGCTGAGCTCTCTCACAACTCAGCCACGATGACCAGTAAAGAAAGAAAGTGAAAAATCTGTAATCGTAATCTAAAAAAAAAATTCTTCAAGTCTTTTAAAAACAGCATCCCCCATTTCTCTTTTAACCAATAATGAACCGTTAAACGTTCCCCCTCCTGGTTTTACATTTAGTGTCATTTCATACAACAAAAAGAAAGAAATTGTTTTTTTTTTCCAAATTTTTTTTTCACGAAATTAGTTGCACAGGCCTACTTTAGTAAACCGTCGGACTGTACGGTATTTTAAGCATTTTCTATTTTAATTAGTTATTGAGATATAACGAAACAAAATCGGTTTTCACTTATGTAATGCTTAGGTGGTTACCAATTGTGTCGAATTTCGTTTTGCCGATTCCTGTTTCGTCAATACTTGGCCTAACAGCAGCGATCGAGCATGGCAAAAACCTGATCGCCATGGGTTATAGTGTGAAGTTCACGTGAAACATTACTGCGCCCTTATGTAGTGCAACCACCAAAAATATGTAGTGTTAGAAAAGGGGAACCAACAAACAAATAATGTATTAGTAAGTCAGTTTTAAATACAATGAACATTAAAGTAGCGCCAAACTTTCAAACATTTTGTCGCCTAAACACAAATGAAGTGGCTCTGTTTCGTAATGCTTAGAATGCAGCTGGAATTAACGAGAATCAGATACACACATATCTCATCTACTCCCTTATTTCTTCTTTTTTTTAAATAAATATTTCAGTTTTCTGTAGTTACAGTAATTCGTCTTCTTTCAGTTCATCACCCTACGGATAATACACAACGATGTGGTTTTTTTTTTACCGTTTTTCAGTGATGCTCTTAAAGTGGCACTATCACCGATTAAAACTGTACGAAAATACCGTAGCGCCATCTAGTGGCAGTAATATTGTTTATATTTACAGCTTGCTTCTAGGTGCACGAAGACATACCCAATTTTCATTCAATAATAGAGGAGTTCGTGGCTTGTTTATTTCGGTAAAAGAAATGACGGTGTGCATTCCTTCGCTTGATACAAGCAAGTGTTAGATAGTATTAGATATCGCTAGATGTTGCCAGAATTTCAATTGGTGATAGTGCCACTTTAAGCCAAGTATCATCTACTGGTTTCAAAAGTAAAACTGTAAAGAACATTTGAAACAATTTGTTGTGGTGGTTGCAATGGTTGAGGACAGGAGTAAGGTTTCACGTGGACTTAACACTTAAATGGTCATTAGTTTTTTTTACTGTTTTTCAGCAATGCTCTTAGTTCACCTACCAGGTTCAAAAGTTAGCAATTTTGGTGGTTGAGGACAGCGGTAAGGTTTCACCTGGACTTAACACTTCAAGAATATAGTGGTATCATAAACCTTACAGGAAAACTTATTTGTGTTCCTTTTCTGTTTTTTCTTTGGTTCTGTTAAACCTTGCCTGAAACATCAAACGAATTTTTTTTTTCTAATATCTTGATATCTTTAACATTTTGAATACTGTTTCCTCCTTCTAAGAGACCAACACGGCTTGTGACAATTATTTTAAAATTATTTTTGAAAGTTAAATGACAAAGTTTACAATAAAGGGGGACGAAAATTAGCTTTGGAATTCCTTTATATAAATCTAGCAAGGCCCGACTGCATGTTTCCTATTACATTGTTGCAGCCGAAGTGAGACGATTTTATTGTTGCCTTACTTCGCTGCAAATGTATGGCAGTACAGCCCATTCCAACAATGCTATTTTAAGTTTCATGCTGTAACCCTAAAAAGGGACGTTAGAAGTTGTGCCGACTGTACTTTAGATTGGCTTGTTTTAATGTTTTCTATCTTTATTAATTACGGTTTGAACAAACCAATATGGAAGCAAACTCTTTTGTCGTCAGTCTACGTCTTGCAACTGGCGTTGCTGATTGTCATTATTGCATAATAACAATGTTTAAAACGATGTAAAACAATCAATCCGGTCGTTTATAGCGCACTAGCCCCAGGACCACTTGAGAAATTAAAATAGGCCATATAGAAAGGGCACATCTACAAAGCAATACCTGTAAAATGATCTAAGAACCAGCTTTATAGGTAAAATAGTTTGATCTGTAGAGAGTGTAGTAGAAAAGTGTTGTGCCAACAAGAAGAAGCAGCCAAAAATGAAAATGACGATTCAGGCTCAAGTCCAGATCTCCGATGTGACAAATTGGAAATTAATAAAAGTTCATACACATGTTCACCAAGTCCAAAAAAGCTTAAATATTACATGTGAGTGGAAAATATTGAAACACAGCGGAGAAATTAAGCATGGAAATTTCGGCTCAAACATGGGAGGTTGGGATCAAACCTACATACCGTATTTCGCTTTGGCAGAACCATAGTCGAGGGGTTATATCGTTTGCACTTAAGTATCGGTGAGATAAGTAGTCATTGTGACAACCAATCCAAACGCAGTGTGTGATTGCGAAAGGGTTCGCATGTTCATTCTTTTCACGGCATCAGTGAAAAATCGGGAGCATCAGGTTCCTTTTTTGCACGGTACCAATAGAATAAACGACTGCAATGAAAAAGAGCGGGCAGACGGAAATGTGCAGGGTAACGTCGATAAATAGTAACAATCAGTTACAAACGCAATACTACGTTTGTTGACGGAAACTGGGCAATCAAACTCTGAGGCCCCATCAGAAACAAACGCCAGAGCGACAACACATGGGATAATGTAACAACATCGCGTCCTACTAGACCGGCGTGTGCTCTGGAGCCAGCCAGTACGAACGATTTTTTAAAGTTATTACTGTACGAATTAAGGATTTTTATTGATATGACAATTCTTTTATTCTGTAGTTTAAATACACTGATCATTTCATATACTTAATTTTATCTCATTGGACGCGATTGAAGCTGCGTTACTACCTACACTCATCAGGTGGCAGACTTTAATCACACATCGACCGATTTAGAAGCAATAATATGCACGGCTCCGTCTATCCTTACAACTCTGAATTGCAGGGGCATCCACCCCCCCCCCCATTAAAAATCATTCACCCCAAAAAGAATTGTTCATTCAGCACGAAGTCTACTAGCACCACACGAAGATATGAAAATTTCCGCACAGAAATATTTAAGGTTAAAAATGGATTATACAGTGCCTCCCTCCCCCTCTCATATTGATGTACAAAGTACAAGTGGTGGTAGTCCTAGCATTAGCCAATATTTTCCCCCATTTTTTTTTTAATTTAACGCATGCCGATATAATTTTATTGCTCAGATTCATGTGCTCTGCCCCTGCCAATTATTAAATTTAAAATGGCACTATCGTCGATTGAAATGCGAACGAAAATACCGTGGCGCCATCTAGCGGCAATGATATTGTTAACCTTTATAGCTCGCTCCCAGGTGCACGAAGACGAACCAAATTTTCACTCAATAATTAAGGATGTTGTGGCTTGTTTGTTTCGTTAAAAGAATTGCCGTTATGCATTCCTTCGCTTGGTGCAAGCAGGAGCTAGATAGTACTACATAGCGCTAGATGTCAGATTTCGTCTGCCTTCAATCGGTGATAGTGCCACTTTAAATTTCCCTTACTCTTCCTACCCTATCGTGAGTATAATTTAAATGGACATTCCTCCCGGCGACATTTTTCCCGATCCTCCACATCAAGTACGGCCCCAAAGGTCTATTTACTTACCGTCAGTCAATCCCTTGCTAAAAATCCGTTTTAAAATGTGGACTCTACGAGATTTTCTGTTGAGTATTGGGGGACTACATTTACTGTATCCCACACTTACGTGATCCATGGCGCGCCTGCAAATAACCTTGAAGTTTCATCTGTGTGTGCGCATGTACTAATTTTAATCGTTTGCTAATAATTATTATGAGATCAAATATCGAAAAGACTAATGCGGTAAAAATTAAAATTATTTATACCAATAGATCGCCGAAGAAAAATTGTAATAAACTAGCCGAAAAAAATATAAATTGTGATGTTAAAATACGAAAATCATTCCGGTTTGTGACGACAGAATCTTTAACTTGACCCTGTTTCGTATACTATTTTGAAAAATAACCTTTAAAAACCTATATTTTAAATTTTACAACCTATTTTTTAACCTATATTTTTAAATTTTAGGTCTGCGATGCCTGTTTTCCCAAAGCCAATCGAGACAGCAGCTGCGTTCCTCAGCTACCATCCCAGCGGACCTCGGTAATGGTAACATGGGCGGATGACGATCTGCGCATGGCTGTTATGAGGCAGGCGGAATGTTATAAGGCAGGCCGGATGTACCTTTAATAAATACGTATGTATCGCGCTAATCCGTGCAACAATGGATTACGGCTACTTATTAATTATCACTCATAAACCTCCGGCACTGCCACGAGCCCATCCCTGTGTTTACTTGCGCTCGTGACAGCCCCTGAGGCGGATTGGTCATTAGCTTGTTCCGTCTCTTTAACTTGACCTTATTTGTTACGTCTTTCATGGCTAATTCTTGGACTTCTTTCGACAATAACATGAAAGTGAAACCAAATACTGGGAAAGGTGCGTGATTTACCAGGAATACTTGTAATCATGTTGATGCTAACGAAATCCACCTCCACCTTAAATAGAGGCGGATTGCCCATCAACGTCATTCCAAGGATCGGGTATCACCAATGCAGACTGAATCCCTGCCGGATTCAGCATTGGGCCAAAATACATCTCATATGGACTTTGTTTCGGTAATTATTCATCGTACAGTATTATAGAATATAGTGTGATAAGTTGCTTATTAGCGGGCACCAATTGCTACCCCTAGACCGACTGGTGATATTTATGCTGAAAACCTGTATTGCTACTTTAAATACATCTGGTTATCTGATTCTTATCAAAGTGCGCTACACATATTCTTACAATCCATGATCAGCCTATGCTGCGTGATTCGTCCATTGCCGGATTTACAAAGAGGCAAAAGGGCAATTAAAAGAGTATTTTATTAGAAGAAGAGCGATCATAAAATATCATGAACGATTAAAAACGTGTTATAATGCTAAGTAAATACATACTATGCTAGTTCTACATACTATCTACCATCTAAGCTAAATCGTTCTGGATAAACTAAAAAATTCATTACTGATTCTAGATAGTCTTCCCCTTGAAATTGCAATCCACCAAAACCAAAACTAGTATAAGAGCAGCCGCCAAGTTTCCAAAAAGGGTCGGCCTTTCAAAGTAGTGATATCATTCAACCAGGGAAATGCCGCCAAGGTTACCCCAGCAAAAATTGATCATGGTCAGCCATGGTTAAACACGGGTAGTTTACGGGTAAACATGGTTAAACCATGGGTGGTCCCAATTTACACTTGGTTAAACCTCGTTCAAAACCATGGTCACTAGTTACCATGGTAACAAGACACTTTCACCATGTTTCAATCTTTGGATAACAATGGTTGGTCCCAATTTACCATTGGTTTAACAATGGCAAACCATGATCATAAACAGTGGTTTAACCTTGGAACATTTTTGCTGGGGTAATCCTATTAGCCAAGTTAATCGCACCTACTAATAGTTCGAAAGTTAAATGAAAACTAGAAGATTGCTACTAGCGGTAGCAATCTTCAAGTTTTCATTTAACGTCCAAAGTATTATTCCGTGCGATTAACTTGGCTAATAGGATTAACCTTGGCGGCCTTTCCCTGGCTGAATGATATCATTACCTTGAAAGGCTGACCCTTTTTGGAAACTTGGCGGCTGCTCTTATACCAGTTTTGATTTTGGGTGGATATCACAACTTTCATAGGCTTCAAAGCATGGCTACAAACTATCACAACTTTCATGGCTACAAAGAATTTCACTGTCTAATAGTCACCTCTACCTTTTTGACGAACGCGGTCTGCGGTCTGCTGTTATCAAACCTCCAGTCAAACAAACTGTTGAAGTGTCGTGTTTCTCGCCACTTTGACAGTTTGTTTGACTGGAGGTTTGATAAACT